>PVKM010029721.1:0-17636 GCA_004027735.1 Carollia perspicillata | reverse complement strand
TGTCTGTTATATTATATTTGGATTATAGTAGCAAATTTACAGAATCATTGTCAAGGTGGAATACGAATGTCCAGTGATGGAGCAGTTCTGTTTTACCTCTGTCTCTAGGTGGGTCAAGCAGCCCACACTGATCCGACCCTAATGCTCAGCAGACTTGGTTTGGGGAGAGGAGTCATTCAATCACAAATTTAACCTCATCTTCTTATGTCCCTCACCTCGCTCCCTGACCACCTAGCTCATCACATTTCTGTGTGAATCAAGAAAGATAATAGCATTGAAAAGACAAAACTGAGAACTCTAAAATATCAGTCCAATGTCAGTTAGTCTTAACAACAATGTCTAAGTCTTTGTAACCTCTGATATTCAAGATTGTTCACATACTTTATAAATGCAACCATCCTGTACCAATGCAGAAGTGAATGATATTCTCTCATCGTCCTGGGGTTGCGGTCCTTAATGACCCAATCTCACTAAATCATCTGGATACTTGATGGAACAAGGCGAGATAGCACCATGGGAATCCCGACAGTCGTGTGAGAGAAGGGCAGAAGGCAAACCATCACCCACTGTATTCAACCGCTCTCAATATCGCCCACCTCTACCTAACAGCATTGTTCTCCAACTGGAGGCAGTGCCAGGTGGCACAATGAGCAATACTTCCTGTGTGTTTATTCAAGGCTATTTGCCTGTGTCCTCATCTTTGTCAGCTTTTTTCTTTTCTTTTTTAAAACCAGCTAGCATGATCGGACTGCGTTTGACAGACCATAGTCAGGTGAAGAATGTCAAACGAATTTACAAACAGGAGGTCAGCCCATGAAGTGCCTTGCTTGGAAACTGGTGACATAAACCTGCAGGGTGTGAATGAAAACAATCCTGTACCACTGAGCCAGCAGATGCCGCCCAGTCAATTACGATGACTTTCCGTGCGACCTTTGTGTGAGCTTTACCTTTGTGTCATCGTCATCTTTTAGTCCAGGGTGTGCTTGGTACACATGGGATGTCAACCCGAGGACCCTGGAGAAAACTGAGTGAAAAAAGGAGGATTCTGAGAATTGAAGGAAATGCATGCAAACTTTGGTGTCAAAACTGAAATCTTTGAATGAGAACTTAAAAAAAAATTCCATTATACATATTTTGACCAAGGTATGATTATGGTGCTAGTATATGGTAGAGAGTCATTGACTAGAGAATTGTGAGAATAATGCTTGAGAAGGAAGTTAGCTATTAAATTAAAGCTACTAATAAGTGTGTATAATATGAAATAATATGTATAATACAAAATGTAGTATGTATAATATGAAACACATGCATATTTACATATTTGAAATAGGCATCTGAAGTATGTTTATACATAAAACAGAAATATAGGCATATACACACACACAGACACAGAAATTTACTCTCTCTTAGTTATGGCAACTAGAAATCTAAAATCACAATGTCCACACAGCCACATTCCCTCTGAAACTTAGGGGAAAGAACTTTTCCTTGCCTATTCTAGTTCTGCTGTTTGGCAGTGATTCTTTGCATCATTTAGCTTATAGATACATTGCTGCAATCTCTGTCTCCATTGTCCTATGACCATATTTTCTGTATGTATTCATGTCTCTGGGTATTTCTCCTCTTCCCATTAGGACACAAATCATATTGGATTAAGGGCGCTCTGTACTCCAGTATGACTTTATCTTAACTAATCACATCTGTAGTGACCCTACTTCTGAATGAGCCCTCATTCTGAGATCCTGCAGTTAGGACTTTCATGTATTCCAGGGGTGGGAAGAACACACGTCAGTGCCTTATATCTGGTAAAATCAGGAGATCCTCAGATGGCCCGACCACCAGCTCCCTTCTGCTTCTTCTCCTGCTGTGGGTAAGGCCGCCTGGCAAAACCATACTCCTCGTCATGGCCTTGTGCCTAATTATCCTTGAGGAATGGCTTCCCTGTCACAGAAATCAGGGGTCACTCCACACTATTCTTATTACAAAACTTGTCTTTTTTAGCCAGTGCTGGATCACTTAAGTCCCCAGAGCAGCGTGTAGATGGCCCTGCTGGATAAGCAATGGCCTCCTGCTCCTGGGCTGTAAATTTATGCCACTAATAAAATGAAGTCAAGGTCATCTTCCCAGTATCTGGTGTCCTGATTCTCACCAGCCCCCAAACTGTAGGATGGGAGGCCCTCCCTCACCAACAGTGTGAAGGAGAGGCTAATAAAACACTAAGATTTCTAATATCAAGTTGAATAAGGCAAAAAAAGAGAGGGGGGCAAAAAAAGCACACTTCCTTGAAATGTACTGATCTTAGGGAAAAACTATTCAGTTTTTAATTATTAAAAGTTAATATTAGTTGTAAACCTTTAATAGTTAACTACCAGATTATGTGGTTGCCTTCTATTACTAATTTGTTGGGAATTGTCATTTTGGATACGTATTTTTTCTATTGCCTTTTCTACATTTATTGAGATGATCAGGTGGGTTTCCTCCTTAAGTCTGTTTTCATAATGCAGTGATTGATTTTCAAATATTAAACAACCTTTTCATTTTTAGTGTAAATGTCAGCCTCATAAAATGATTTGAATAGTATTTGCTCCTCTTCCATTTTCTAGGAGAATTGTGTAAAATGTGTATCATTTCTTCTTCACATGTTTGGCGTGAAAACGTATGAACCTGACTTATTGCACTGGCATAATACCGTCTAGGTCCATCCAGGTTGTCACAAATGGCAATATTTCAGATATTTTAAGCCATAAAGTCAGTTGTGATTTGTTATGTACCAATAGAAAACTAAGACAAAAGTAATTTTAATTTATCTTTTTTTTTTACTCCATTAACTTTACTGTTCATTTCTTTATATAGATAAAAGTTCTCTGAATGGTACTCTAATCCCTTTGCCTAAAGAACATTTTTAATACTTAGCATTTTTCTTTTGTGGGTACTGGGGCAGAGGGGAGAAACTAGTATGTCAAGGGTTTGTTTGTTTGTTTTTTATTTAACTATGTATTTAGCATGAGTGCGCATGTGTGCGCGCACTTTATTTCTGACCCATCCTTCACATTCAGGTTTTCTCTCTGAGCTAAATTTCAGAAAGGGGTTGTATCTTACTACTACCTTACTAGTTGCTAGTGGCTTGATGATCTACAGCCTGGATTGCCTGTGAAATGAGGGGGTGGGGGTCTGGAGAAAAGGAAGGGTAGTGTCTGTTATTCTGATTAAGTCTCAGTCTTAGGTGGGCACAAAGTCACTGGGATTCAGAGGGGCGGTCTCCATGCTCTCAACTCTCCCCACCTCATGTAGGTCTGAGTCAGTCCAGCATGTATTCCTGACTCTGTTCTGGGAGTAGAGAGTTGACTCTATTCATTATTTGCTTAACATTCACTTTTCTTGGAGCCTGCTGGGTGACAGTGTTTGTAGCCCTTCCCCCTACAGAGGAAGGCAGGGAGGGTCCCACTGGAGTACTGGGTCCCCCCTGCAATGGCCACTGCCCCCTGCCTCCCAAGGTGGCACCCGCAGGCAGATTTCCTCAGTGCCCTCTCTCTCCCAGCAGTGCGTACTCGGCCACCCTGCCAACAGCTACCAATCGCCCCGGCTGCACTCTGCCCACCTCATTTGCCCAGATAGACCATTGCTTGGGTCTTGCCTCTCTTTCCCTGCAGGCCTTTTACTCTCCTTAGATTTGGGGCAGTTTGGTTCTCCTGCAACTTCAGCTCTCTGGGAGGGCAAGAAAAGTTGTAAACTTGCTCTTGGTTCAGCTATTTTATAGTAAGTTTGGGAGTCAATGCTCTTTCCAGGTCCCTAACTTATTTCTTTCACTCTTCTAACATTTTTAAACATAATTAAAATGGCCCATGATAATCAATTTAAAGAGAAAGGTAAAGAAAAATGTGGTAAACATTCTCCATCTTATTGTACATAAAATTATTTGAATTTGTTCTATCAGGAAATCCTATTATGCGAAAAATATTCGGTCGCACTTTGATGCCTTGATAGTCTGGGATATTGCTCAGAGTACGGTCTGGACACACAGCAAGTAATTTCATTAATAAGTGCCAGTGTGAACGTTGAGGTTGACACTGCTCCACAGAAAGAAACCTACATTGGACACGTTTTATCTTGATGAACATGGAGTTGTATTTCACGGGGGCAGGAGAATTTCCTCAACCTGCCTATCTTGAAACACAGGTTTGATGTGATCCAGTTGCTTCTGACATCAGATCCTTTATCTTCCATTCAATATTCACCTCATGTGGCACCGCTTCACAAAAACAGTCAAGTAGCACAGCTGGAATTAATAAACTGAAGGAAGCTGCCCATTACCAGTTACAGACATTTCTGTTGTTTGAGGCTCTCAGTGTTTCATTATCTCTGCATCAGCACCAGCAGTCTCACAGCTGAAAAGCCATCAGAATAACACAGCTTGAAATGATAAATGAAAGAAATGTAACAACTGCAGCACTGAGCATTTGATGCTCTGGACTTTTTTTTTCCTTACAAAGACATATTTGTTTATTCGTACACTTTCTTTGTTGGCGGTTGCCTTCCACCATGCACACGGTTCATCTGGAAGTGATGGTGGGAGCAGGTTCCATTCCTCCTCATTAAAAAAAGAACATGTGAGGTGTTCTCTGTGAATAAGACTATATACGGTTTCAATTTTACTAGCAAATATCTTAAGATAAAGTAAAAAAAAAAATAAAACGAGTGTTATGTTAATATCGAGAGAGAAAGAGAGAGAGAGTGGGTTAGTGTATTTAGGTGTTTTGCTTGCTTTGGGGTCAACATACTATATCTTTAAAAGTTGTAGCAAGTTTGTCTTGTTCAACATTTCTTTGACTTAATACCAAAATTCCTAAACATTCCACCATACCAGATTCTGTACTTTGATGGATACCTCTATTAAGTAATTGTATGTATTACCCTCATTACTGCCACCATTCTCCACTGTAAAGAGTTTAATTCCATTGTCTTTTATTATAACTATTCATCTGCTTGAATTGTCCATAAACCATGTTCTCTTTTACTTCATTGTATTAACTTGGCAAAAAAAAAATATGCTGCAGTAATTGACTTTGTGTTCTTTCAAACTGACTTTTCCCGTGCAGCTGAACATGGCTGTATAACCGTAAGGACTAGTTTCACTAAACTCACAACCAGAAGTTCAAGTGGACCCTCCATGCTGCCTAATAATCAGACTATAGTCTCATAATCCGTTCATTCTCCTCTCATAGATAACGGTCACATCTTGTTCTCTTTCCTCAAAATTCCAAACCTCTTCTCCCGTCATCATTCTGTTTGCTTCCTGCTTCTCTCCAAAGGTTAAGACGACTTCCTAAGTTGACATCTACATCCACTACCTGCCATTGTCTATGTGAATAAACAGCATTGCAGGGGAGAAAAAAGGTTTCTTGAGCTTCTTAGAGTCCTGGGCTAAGTCTGACGAAAACAGATTAACAGGAGAAAAGCATAGACATTTATTTAAGTTTCATGTGACTTTTGGGAGTCTTCAGAAGGAATTAAAGACCCAGAGAAACACAGCACAGTGTTTCATGCCAGATTTGATGAAAAGTAGACATTCATGGAGAAATGCAGTAGCTTAGGAGTATGCATTAATTGTAGTAAACTGAGGGAAACTTAGCAAAGCCTGTTTGGGGGCATTCTTCTTGGTGTCCCTTTGTTTTCAGAGATAAAGGTGGCCCTTTCCTCTAGGTGTAGGGATGTCACCTCTCACATGAGAACTATGTGCTTGTCTCGGGGAAGATGGCAGGGGCAGGAGGAGGTCAGCGGCCATCCCACTTCTGCTGTTTTCCCAGACTCCTTCAGCCCAAAGTTTTCAAGATGCCACGGTGCCATATTTGGGGGCAGTGTGTCCTGAACTCCATCAGTGTCTTTAGCCCTCCTACTATAGATGAACACCTTCCAAGTTTATGGAAAGCTGGTCCCTGCTCTTATATGCTGTATGTAGTCCCTCTGTCTGTCCTAATTCTCTCCACTCTCTTTTATGTCATCAGTGTCGCCTCCTCTTCCATGTTACTACATCAGCATATGAGCCTGCTGTCTTATTTCATCTTAAAGAAAAAATGTTAATTTTTCTTGGCCCACCATACCTTCATTTTCCAATGAAAATTTTCAAAAGTGTTACCCATTTTTATTAATTCTATTTCACTTCCTAGCACTCTTGTAAATTCACTCCAGAAAGTATTTGGACTTACCACCATAATACAACTACTCTTCTGAAGGCTATTGAAGACCTCTGCGTTATAAAATTGAATAATCGATATCCTACTCTCATATTATATGACCTGTATAGAGCATTTTACACAATCAATCACTTCTCCTACAGACTCTTTCTTTGCTTATATTCTTGGATGACACATTCAGTCTCCTCCTACCCAGCAGATAATCATTTTGCATCTTTTTCCTCATTTTTACAACCTTTTAATGTTGGAGTACCTTGGAAGTCATTCATCATTCTCCCATGCTCTCCTTCCACACTTAATTCCTTGTATGCATTACCCATTCTCCTAGTGACGAACATGTGCCATAGGCTCTCAGATTGATATCTCCAATCCAGATTTCTGTTGCCAGCTCTCAAGTCATTGCATAAAAGCTCCCTAGACATCTCTACTTCAGTAACGTTCTAGCTGATATTAAAACCTTAGCATGTTTGATGCTGAACTCCCTACCTTCCTCTCAAATCTTACTCCCTCTATAGCTCAATAAAGAGTACTTTCTTGTTCCAGTTACTCAGACCAAAAATTTTGAAGTTATCTTTTACTCTTTTCTTTTTCTTATAATTTTCAATTCATCAGGAAGTGCAATTAGCTTCAGTCTCAAAATATATTTAGAATCCTAAATCTCATCACCACTGCTGCAATTAGCCTGGTTTAAATCACCCTTCTATTTAGCATTAAATCACTGTAACCAGTCTTCCTGCTGTTATTTTACAGGATAACAAATCTTACAGCATTTGGGAGAGGTCTTTTAATTTAAGGAGTTTCACTGCAGAGTAAAAGTGTCTCCAACTATGGTTTTCTCTTCAAGATAACATTGCATATTTGAGTGCCCTGTGAGATTTGAATTATTTACAAATAAAAGGACAAGTGGTAGGTATCTATCGTAAAGCCCCAATAAGAACACCATAATCAAGGAGGGTTTATTTTCCTCCTCAGTTAACATTGATTTACTAAGTACTTACTAGCAGTTAAGAATGATCTTAGGTAATAGGCCTCCAGCCGCAGACAGTACACAGTCTCTAGCCTCAACAAATTCTGAGTCTAGTGCATGTTACAAACTTCTAACCAGAGAAATACAATGGGCGGTGGAAAGTGCTTTTATACTATGAGTACAGAGTGTAATAGGAGCATAGAGCATCCCTGTTTCATTCTTAATTGGAGGCAATGAATATTTCTTAATCTCTTGAATTCAGCTTTTCTTTTTTCCTTCAATTTTCTAAATGACAAACATTATTATAGATGAGTTTTGGCTTGTAATCTGAATAATTATAATTTTAAATTTAAAAAAGTGTATCCAATGAGATTTTGCCAGTACTTTCAATGGCCATGAATAAGATGATGCACCCATTTCTCTAACCACATAACTTGAAGTATTTTACTAAAAAACCAAAGAAGAAAGTTCTGCCTATGAATAGAAAGTTAGAGCAAACTGTCCTTATTTAAGTAGAACAATTTAGCATTGCATGATTATAAGAGATGACACTCACGATTTCCCTTGGCAGGAATTATTTCAGTAGCTCTGTCTCAATTTTGTTCTTATTCCAAGAAAGGTATTCAATTCCATCCACTGAAAAAAAAAGATTTAAAAAATTACACATGAAGTATTGTGCTAGGATCACTGGGAGAGGTACAGGTGGTTAGTCATAGACCTGGACCAAAGACATCTTAATACACTGGGAAATACATATGCACACAAGGTTAGATATAATGCAAAGTGGACCTTCTGAGCACAAAGCACAAAGAAATGCTGTTGCAGAAGAGGATTGGGAATCTTCCACTTCAACTTTCTTTCCCAGGTTCCCTTGCAGCTAGACTTGTTACTGCAAGTATTTATCTAGAAAGGGGAAACAAAGAAACTTGAGATTGAGCTGAAATTTAATAAACTGTGAAGCAGGAGCCTGTTTGCTTCACCAGGAAGCTGCAGCTGCAGACTCCAGGGGATTACAGCGCTGTGCTCCTCCAAGGGTATTAACACTCCTCCTTCTACCTTCTAGTCCTGGATTGTTGGGAGGTACATGGGGAGGTGCTGGGGAGGTGCTGACCAAAGAGGCCTGACATTTTAACTGGGAGAGAAGTGGACCTATCTAAAGCTCATGAAAGTTTGAGAAGTTGATTGGTCATTTTGAGAAAGTACCTCTATCCCAAACCTAAGCTCCTGGTTCTAACCCTAGGGGGACAAAAACACACTCTCTCTTGCTTGTGACCCACACTCACATGGTACACACACCCATTCTCTCCATGGCCCCCAGGAAAGAGCCTGAATACCTAAGCAAAGCAGTGGGCTACTGCTGGAAATACATGCTAAGCTAGCTGGATACTTTATTATGGAACACAAACTTTGGGCAGTGGCCTTCATCTTAGCTCCACTGAAGACAAGATTGGACTTTTTCTATGGCAAGATGGACAGAGAGGAAATGTTGAGAAGTCAGGATAGGAACCTCCTTAGTTGTACATCATCAATAAACCATACCACAGAGCTACAGCCTCCTGTATGGGTCTCAGGAAATTATTTTCCTCTAGACACCACAAGGACCTCACTTCCACCAGTAACAACCTGTCTCCGACACCTTAGTTGAGATTTAATCTCCACTCATAACTGAACAACATGTAAAAGCAGGAGGACATAGGGAATTCACTGGCCTTGGAGTGGCAGCATCAGTAAAGAGGTCTGTGGTATGACCTTCACTGTCTGTCCAACAGAGGATGTGGTGAGTCCTCTGTGAAACCCCCACAATGTGGTTAGTATATTCCTGATCAGTAGCTTACAATCTTGACACTGTCCATCCCCAAAATGATCTGAGCTCTGCAATATATCTTATTCCATTGTTTTTCTGTGCGAATGAACCAGAGAGCATTCTGTTTTCTGCAGCTGATATTGAAGTCACCAGAACAAACTGGAGCTGTAAGTTAGCATTAAGTGCATGGGCTTTGGAATTATAATTTGTGTTTGAACCCTTTTTTCCCCATTCATTTATTACATACTTATGGGTAATTTACCTTTATTTCTCTAAGACTGTGTCCCCAATTTGTAGAATAATAATAACAACAAATTCATAGGATTGATACCCATATGAAATGAGTTGATACACATAAATGTCTCAATGTGTATCACAGTAACTTCTTGGTAAAAAAAAAATAGTGATTATTATTATATGAATTGTAATCTCAACTAAGCTAAAGTATTCTTGACTCTAAAACCCATACTCTTTGACTATTACATACTACTTTTCATGTTTTAACTGTCATAGTCTGTCCTTTAGAATTTGGAACACGTTGCCGAGAAGTTCTCCTTAAAGACAATGGATCATTTATTTTCTCTTTCTACAAATTTGGGATCATTGCCTTCAAAAATAAAGGCAAGTAATAAATTCTGTCATGTTTCAGAGTCTTATTTTTCCTTCAACATTAGGACTGTCATCATTATAAACTTCCTTACTGATTAAAAAAGTGTAGTAACTTCAAATATGTTCAATTCAAATTGTCACAAAAAGGAAAAATATAATTGTTATGTCTAAGGTTGCCCCATTACAAAATAAGTACAACAGTATCCAACAGCGGAGGTGAGATACACCTGGCCTCAGGCAGCGGCATTCAGATGCACTTCTTGTTGTAGGTACTGATTGTCACTGAAACAACAGTGTAACGGAGACATTAAGAGATTCATGGGGCTTCGAAGACTTGCTTCTCATGTTGACATTCATTAAAGTTTGATTCGTGAGTTTTTGAAACAAAACCACAATAGACACTTTACAATTATTTTTTACATATGAAAAATAATCTAACCAAGAATATCTCCATTCTGAATAAGGTGAATTTTATATTGATGATACAGAACAACTTATCGAAGATAAGACACACCAAATGCACTGAGAATTATTTAGCTTCATTGACATTATTTCATTCATTTTGAAAAATTCTTGTTTTAAAACTATTTAAAATACATCTGATCAGAACACAATTTACTGACATCTGAGTATTTATTTCCATTGCCCTTTATCTTTCCTTGCCTCTGATCCTTCCCCATACTCCTGTCTAAATATAATTTTATATACCCAGACAGATACAAGGCTGAGCAAATGCAGAAGGGAAGATTATATTTAACTAGAGAAGATAAATTTTCTATCTAGGAAACAGCTGAGAGTAAAGGGGACAGGAAATGTGAACAGAGGATGAAATGTTGAAATGTTTTATGATATGGCTGTGGGAAGAATTTAGAAGATTTAATAAAGTCAATGACCTGGGGCAATTTTACACCATAAAAGAATTAAGGAGGAAAGAGAAGAGAATTTGATGTGTTACTATGTACAATGAATGGAAACTCTAGAATTTTTCAAGCACCAAGTAAATATGTGTGTTCTTTTCTAAATATTTAGTCTTATTTAAATATTTGTATTTGTCAATTCTTGTGACTTTCCATACAGAGCTATATCTATTCACACTGGAGAAACACTTTTAAAAGTTTGATTTTTAAAAAGTTAATAAAGTATGTGGGTTGGAAAATAGCTAACTGAAGTGATAACCTTTATACTGCTTTTGGAACGTCCCTTAGCAGCTCGAATCTCTAATGCTAAGTGTGACAAGAGAAGCCCAATGACGCAACTCCAAGGGATTCCTTGAAATAAATATATTTATTAGATATATTAATATAAAATACATAAGTTTATAGAAATAAATATAACTATATGTCCATTGTATAATAATTTAGACCTTGCACAAGATTCTCTTGTGTCCTGAAAAAGTTATTGAAAGCAATATTGTCCCCAACACCCACAATATAGTAAGTAACGAATTGATTAACTTAGGACACAAACTAACAAACTAAAATTCTAACAAACTAAAGGGAAGTACCCAGAGCTGCTACTTGCTGTTGAACCCAAGAGCTGTCCAATATGGTCAGAAACATGCAAACAGATGAGAGCTCTTTTTAAAAAAATCTTATAAAATAGTTGTTCCTTTTTTAGATAATATTCATTAGACTATATGACTATACCCTCTTCATTCCAGCAGCCACCCCTCTCTGCCTCATGTTGAGAATGACACCTTTAAAGAAAAGAATGTGGCATTTCCTGGCTTGTTTTCATGTCTCAAGCAGGATCATTGACACCAGAGCTTCTGATTGAGAGCCAGGTCCCCAGAATAAAAAAAATAGGCTAACCCAAAGCAAAAGAATACATGCAATGCAACATATTGTATATATGCCTAATTTATTACCTGAATTTATATATGGTTTTATAGAACATCTATAAATATGTATATTATATATATTACATATATCCTTAACTTATTTTAATTTAGTTATTGTAATTTATCTACTCAATATTCATATCATTCATATCCATATCATTAATTTCTGATATATTATTCTATATGTGAGTGGAGTTCATTGCTCTTAGCTCAGACTCTCTCCTGATAACCATCCATAGGTCTCTGCTGTCTTGCACCAACATGTAGAGCTGTTTCCTTGTAAAATTTAGACATAACTGTAAGACATAAGACAAAGTAGTCTGCATACTCATATTTAAAGGAAAGTGACACTTTACATATTTTATCTTTGTAACAATGCTTTGAAGAAGAAAAATACTATTGCTACTTTTACAAATGAATGCACACCTTAGGAGGGATAGATAATCGGTACAATAACACAGACCTACCGAATGGACCAACCAGTACTAAAGGACAACAAACCTGGCTCAAAACCCTGCAACGCAACTACGTGCAGGCAACAACTATTAAACCATACTATCATTTACATTTCTATAGTTTAAGTAATTTGAGTACAGAAAACATGAAGTTACATATGTCCTTTCCCACAGAAATGAGTTCTTGTGTGTGTGTGCATCTGTTTAAACTATATACTGTATGATTCATTTTGTCTCATTTAATATCCATGTTGTCTATTAATTTCATGTGTTTATTTATATGGTTCCTGGTAATTTTCTTCATGTGTTGTGATTTGTCTTCTTACTTCATGTTTAAGCTCCCTGAAAAATATCAGCTCGGTTACTTTAGCAGCTTCCCACATATTTTATGTACTACATGCAACTATGCAGATGGGAAGTACCGACATTTAGAACAAGAAGGAAACTTCATGAAGAAGCCAAATCTTACTGTCCTTACACGTGCAAACACACTAACACTTAAGATCTTTTTCATTGCAAGTCTCAAAGAAGACTTCTCCAACTGGTCTACATTAGGGTGAGTTTTTTGATCTATATTACTGGAATACCGCCATGCAGTGATGCCTTCAAGTACAATTGGAACCAGTGTTCAGATGATACAACCAGAATCCTGTTTTCCTCTCCATTTCAGCTGTAATGTGATGTGATAGGATGTGATGAAGTAATGATCTATTGTTTAATTTAAGGCAAGCTCTTTCCCAGTGGTGGCCAGACTGACAACTTTCTGTGTATATTGTATCACTGTAATTGTTTGAACAATCCCTGAGGAAGGAGCACTTTCTATTCCATACTTCCGTTATGCTCCTTGCAGAGGAGAAATTCAAGATTCCACAAATGCTTTTGTATTTGATAGGTGATGTCAGAGCAGCTGTAAAAGACAACCAGATGATTCCACCAAGCTTACTTCTAACTGAACACCTGAAGACAGAGAATTCTTCACCAAGGGTAATGCAGTGAAATCACAGTTGGAGCAAACCAGATTAGAAAGATGGGAATGAAAACCTAGCTGTGACTCAATGGCCCATAGCACTGCTGAGTGCAAAGAAGCTTTTCAAGGTATCTAAGGAAGTGAGTTAATGTTGGACTTTGTCCTATACTGCATAAGAGCTGTAGCCCCTCAGCTGGGAAGCACTGGGCACCTAAGTAATGAAAAGTCAGTCGGTCATCATCACCACTTCAGGGCTCTGTAGACAACCTGCTTAAAAGAGTCAGAGAGCCCTGGCTGGCGTGGCTCAGTGGATTCAGCGCCGGCCTGAGAACCAAAGGGTCTCCAGTTCATTTCCCAGACCAGGTCACATGCCTGGGTTGTGGGCTGTGTCCCCAGAAGGGGGCATGCAAGAGACAACCACACATTCATGTTTCCCTCTCCCTTTCTCCTTCCCTCTCTCTAAAAATAAAATCTTTTAAAAAAGGGTCAAAAAGAAATTTAAAGGCTTGGTGACCTACCTACTCTACTCCTGAGTAGGCTGAACTGTTCTATAAGAAGGTGAATGAAGGACCACATATGAAGCTTTGGACCATCAACAAAGACTCTGTCAGAGGAAATCTTCAAGTACCCTACTTAAAGAACAGTACCTGTCTATGACATAGGCCTATTGGGTTCAAAAGTGATTGAAATCCTGGACAGACAAAATAAAATTTATCAGTGAGTTCAAAACAACATGTACCTCATCCTTCTCAGAACTACATGTTTTGAGAACGTGCAGGACTAAGTCACCCAGGAAATTCTGTTTCTTTTACTCATCTCCACAGATCACAACAGGGAACCTGTGGTGGGTGTAAGGGTTAATGCCCCTCCCTGGAGATCTAATTACTGGATGCATACCACCAACAGTGACCATAATGTGAACTATGGATTCTGGGTGATTATGACGTGTCACTATAGGTTCATTAATTGTACCAAGTGCATCACTCCACTGGGGGATATTAAAAATGGGGGGGCAGGGGTTATACGAGAAATATTTGTACCTTTCACCTAATTTTGCTGTGAACCTTACACTGCTCTTAAAAAAATAAAGTCTTAAATAAACACACACACATACACACAAGTATTGATACCTAACTATTCCTTCAAGTTTTACACTTTCAGACTTTGTTTTTCCTCTTGTACATATACTTTACATGAATTCACTCTATTTTTAAAACTTGCTCCATATCTTTACAGAGTATAATGTGTGAGTATACGATTAAATGTTTGGAATGAGAGAGAAGTCTGGTCTGTGCTCCTTTTTATTGCATCTCACTCCCACCCTTGAGACCACATACTGCAAGGTATATCATTCTAGCATCACCGAAAATCAAAAAATTGATTTGTTGAAGGAAAAAAATGAACTGCAATTCATTCTCAGGCCAAACGGCAACTGAGCCACTAACAAACAATCAAAAACCCTGATTAAGGCTCGGGAAACATTGAGATCCTTTCCAAAGTTCTGGTTAGGAAATGGTGCTGAAAAAGTTACAAGAGCTAGAGTTACAGCAATAGAAAGATGCTCATAAGTAAAGCCAAAGTCACCAATTCATTTATTTTTTTTAAAAGGTCATTTTTTTTTACCAGAGTAAACAGGGGCTTCTGCGGTGTCATGGGAAAAGAATTTCAAGGACACTCACGTAGGAGGAGTTTCAAGCTACAGTGGCAAGTTTCATTAGAGCAAAAAGCGACTCTCAGAGATAGAGAGTGTGGGCAGGCTACAGGGTAGCCCATCTGGTGCTCCAGCGGCCTCAGCAGGCCATTCTAATATTGTATCAGACTGGCCCCTCCTAGGTGGTGCATTATGCCACAGGACCCAGGCATCTTAATATACAGACCGCTTTCACACCTCCTGCACACCTGGCAAGATGCTGTACATCAATATTGGTGAGAGCAGCACACATTTTCTCTAGTCATCCCAAGAGAAAAACATTACAGTACTCGGATGGTTAAACCTGCGTAGAAGAATCAGAAGACCTCTCCAAACCAGATATTCTACAACAGGTGGATTGCTGAGAGAAGGCAAGGGAAGGCTTTCTGTGGCCAAGAGCAGAGATGAAACGGTGTTGGGTGCCAGAGTTTACTGGAAGACAATTGCTTTGTCAATGTTATTTGATGAAAGATGAACAATACTGTGGGCTCACAACATACTAAACGTCAATTGCTGGCATCTTAAAAAGGGATGAGCGCCTTAAAATCGTGATGGAGTTGCAATTTTCTGAAGGAAGGCCTAACAATCTGAACCCATGAATCAGTCGCCGTCCCAAGTTTTAGTCCAGCCCTTCTCATAGAACTGATTCATATGAGCCTGAAAAAGAGAGATTCTGTTGTTGGTCTTAGAGCAGCAAACTCTCATACTGACCAGTCTGGAAAACAGCAAAATTACTGAAAATATGATAGTACACATAATTTTTAAATAGCAAAACTATGTGTTGTGGAGTCCATTTTGGGCATTAATGCAAATTGGTCAGCTCATTTAAAGCCCAATTAATGGCTTCAGTATAATAAGAAAAAATAAGGGCATAACTTTTTTATTTAAATGGTTTATATAAACAAAAAATTATACTAACAATAAAAATTATAAAATATAGCCCACCCAGAATTTTTCAGCCAAACCTGAATTCTCAGTAAATGCATTTGGTAAATGTACTGCAGTATTCTTATTATCTGTTATTTTCTATGCTTATTTGATATTCAAAGGATAATATTTCATTTGGAAGCTATATCTGCAGTTTTATTAGAGAACTAGGGATGAGTTTGGAACATACTTTTTTGTTCCCTCATTGAGCTATGAACTGTCAAGAGAACAGAGAGAGGTCAACCTAACTTGAGAATAGTACTATACAATCCTCTTAATAGTGCTCATGACCTGAATATAAACTAGCCTACACATTTCACACACATTTGATTTGTAAACCTTTTCCTTCAGTGTACTGAAAACACCACCTGCATAATCTTCTGAATTTTTAAGTTTAAAAAACAATTAATTTAATGTGTATTCCAAAGTTTATTTTACAAGTATCAAAGGTAGTGACCATTACAAGTTTCAAAATTCATTATAAATATTGCTGTTTTTGTGACAATTGTTAATTTTAGTGTTTATAATTTAAATGATTCTTAACTATACTGAAACAAAATAATTATAAATAGATTTATTAAAACTTCAAATTACATGTGTTATTGTTTGTATGTGTATATACAGCTAAATACTCTCCCTTCTGAGAGAATATTGCATCAACAAACATTCCTATTTCTATTATTTTTAAATATGTTTTAAAAAGAAATTATGTGGCAATGATGTTATCCACAAACACAAAGATTATGGTTAAAGTTATATAGTTACATATGCATAAAACTTTACAATTTCAAAACACTTTACATTGTATCAAAATAACAGATACTATAGGCACGATGATGATGATGATGGAGGACGATGATGGTGATGATTCTACAGCTGATAAAACATCCTCAGAGACATTACATGACTTGGAAAAGTTTACAAGTAAAGTTTTATAAAGTGAAATCAAGAGCTAGTTTCCTAACTTCAAAATCACAATATATTCTCTTGGCAAAATAAAATCTAAACACAGAAATCACCCATCCTTACGGCCCACACCATTTGAGCCACGATTTCAGTGGGTTTTGTTTGTTTGGGGGGCACATGTTTATGGCAAATTTATTGAAGCTTATTAATTCTGGATTTAGAAGAGATCATTAAATCTTAGAGGACTGGAAATCATGTCATATAGGTTTGTGGAAAGCCCAGAGTAGACGTGAAACATATGCGTATTTGATAGACTGGCAGAGCAAAGAGGTATTTTACTTTTCCCCAAGGAAGCAAAATTAACGAATGGGTAAAAGGTTCCTAGTGGGAGACTGTGTCTCAAAATGAGAAAGTGTCTCCTAATTAGAAGAATCTGACAGCGGAGTTGTCTCACCCAAAAGGTATTCCATAAGAGATTGTTCGAGCTAAAACTGCATGAGCCTCTGGCAAACACTTTATAAATGGAGGGGTGGGGGGCAGGATCCCTACAGTAAGTGAAAGATTGGATTTCGAGGCTACTATGGAGTTGCCCAAGCACATCGTTAGAACCACAGGACCGCTGAAGGGTGGAGATGAAAAAACCTTTGGAGAGTACACTTGCGCTCCTCTCATTTACAGATGAGAAACTAGAACCAGAGAAGTTAATGTGTCTGCTTAATATCGTGAAGCAGAATTTAATTAGGAAAATCATTAATAAACCATTGGGCTGTAAGAAAAGACACGGATTTCTCAGTCCGTTGTTCAACCAACCCGCCAGTGATTGTCGAACTCCTTTGACAGTCCTCAGGAAAAGAAGCCTTTTTCATTGTGGAGCTGTCCACCACTGCGGTGTGGTGTTCACTGAGAAACAGAGGCGACTAAGAAGCAATTGTCTCAATTTACACCATCCCCTTGGCAAGGATTTATTTTATATTTGCTATGGTTCATTTGGTCGAATCTGTAACATTTACCAACCCGAACAGTAAAGAGGAGAGCTGCCAGTATGACTTAGAATCTAATAAACACAAGAAACATAACTGCAACCATGCAGAGACCAACTCATCAGTTCTTGAAGATTCCTGGGTAGGAAAGGCCCAGGGGATGAAGCTATGAAGTGGACATACATATATTCATTCATCCATCCTATCATTAATTAATTTGCTCATCAACTATTCATTGATACCCTACTAAGTGCCACTCCAGGCACTTTTTCCCTCATATTTTTGCACATTTATATTAAC
>PVKM010029720.1:0-17626 GCA_004027735.1 Carollia perspicillata | reverse complement strand
TACATTGAGCATCCTTATAACCAGTATTTTGAACTCTGCATCTGATAGATCACTTATTTCCATTTCGTTTAGCTCTTTTTCTGGAGTGTTTATCAGTTCTTTCATTTGGGCCATGTTTCTTTGTCTCCTCATTTTGGCAGCCTCCCTGTGTTTGTTTCTATGTATTAGGTAGAGTTGCTTTAACTCTACCTAATGTGTCCTGGTGGTGTGGCCTAATGTAGTAGGTGTCCTATAGGTTCCAGTGGCACGTCCTCCCCTATCACCCAAGCTGAGTACTCGAAGTGCAGCTTCTGTGGTGGTGTGTACACCTTCCTCTTGTAGTTGAGCATTGTTGGCTGGTCAATGGGAGGGATTTGCTCAGACCAGTCAGCTACAAGGACTGGCTGTGACCACTGACCAGCAACCTCTGCCCTCTGTGGAGTATGAGCTGTGCAGGGGCAGGGTGGTGGTGCTCTGATGTGGTCTGTAGTTGTCCACTAGGTGCACAGGCTCTGGGGTTACCTGGGTGGTGCAAGCCATGTTCAGCTCCTAACTATGTGTTGCTTAGGGCCACCCTGCATGAGCTACAAAGCAATGTCCAGATGGCTGCTACCTGTGCTGGGCTTGTAGGTTCCAAGGCGAAGCCAAACTGTGATCCAAAACTGGCTGCTGGAGCCACTTAGCCAGCTGAGTCGAGATCAGCCATTCATATGGAAAAGCCACTGCTAACACCTGAGTGGCAGTGAAGGGGGGGAGGGCAGAGCCTCTGGGGATCTCGAGGGCGGGACAAACAGTGTTAGCCAGGTTGATGGACTCTTAGATGTGGCCCCCACCCACCAACCTGAGGCTCTGTGAGGGGAGGGCTCAGAAAAGGTACAGTGGCCTTTGCCCTCATTCCTGTCTGGTAGAAAGCTATCCCCCAGTGCTGCACTGATGCCAGAAATTTCACCTCCTCCTTGTATGCCAATGGTACCTTTCAAGCTGCTGTCCAGGTGCTAGAGCTCAGAGGGAATAAGTCTGAGTATATACATGTGCGGGTTCTTTAAGAGGAACTGCTTGGGACACCAGAAGTTTCTTCCACTGACTCAATCCCCACCACTTTTTTTTTCAGCCAGAAGTTATGGGGACTCATCTTCCTGGCTTGAATTCCTGAGCTGGGGGCCCTGGTGTGGTGCTGGGACTCTTCACTCCTGAGGGTTCCCTCCCCAATTTTTATCCACCACGTGTGGTTGTGGGACCAGCCCATCCTGCACCTCCACGTCTTCACCCCTCCTACCAGTGTGGTCTCTTTAGTTTCTGTAGTTGTCGGATTTCCATTCAACTTAATTTCTGACGGTTCTGAGTGATGAAAAATTGTTCTATAGGTTAGTTGTAATTTTGAAGTGGTTGTGTGAGGAGGCAAGCCTTGTTTGTCTATACTTCCATCCTGACCAGAAGAGATACAAATTGTGTTTAATTAAAAAGCAAGACCTGGCTAAAGTTTAGATCACAAGCTTTAACATTTTGTGACACATTATCTTCCTGTATTTTTATCTAAAATCTTTTTCCCTTCTCAAATAGTTTAATAAGACCTTTTTGCATTAGCCACTGATATGTAAATATAACATGTAGTTTTAGATTTTTTTTATGTCTAACAAATACATATGTAGCTTTCACTATTTGACTTTGCTGAGCTGTGCTGTGAGAAAAGAAGAAAATTTCATTTTTCACTTGCTAAATGTAATGGCTCTGTACTTTACGGTTCTCTGTGGTGAGTTCACAGCGCCCTTGCATCTCAACGACTCTTTCCCCACAGTGGCTTTCACACAGCAATAATTTATTCAGAACATTTGAAATGCTGTTTCTCTTACAAACCAGGTCACCGGAGAACACTGAAATCAGACAAGGCATTAAAACAAATTTAATGAACCCTCCAACAGATGAGAGTGGCAGGACACCGGCTTTGCAGCAGGAATACTAGTCCGCACTGCTTGTTAAGATGATCTCCTGCTGAGCGTTTTCCCCCTCACGCTGTTTTCTGTGTCCCTGGCTACCTTGTTTTGGTCAGGCACTTTTAACACATTCTGTACTTCTTGACAAAGGGAAAAAAGGGGGCAATCTGAACAATAAAATTCTTTTTTCAGAAAGGCAGAATAACTGTTTTTTGCCTAAATAACAACACCGGGTTGCCTTCATGTAAGGCTTTCAAACTTATTTCCAACAAGCAGGGGTAGGAAACAAGGTTCTGCACATAATGGGAGCTCGATACAGACCGAAGACTGACTAACATTCCTAGGAAGACCCTTTGTGATATCTTCAGGGGCCTCCCTTTCTCTTACAGTGAAAACGCTATAGCCATGGGGTCATGATTTGACCCACGGAGAAATGAATCCACAGAGTAGGAAGCACCTTGTAAAGGGTTTATTCTATACTAGAAAATCTATTCTTACATCTAAATCAAGGTTAGAGCACTTTGGACAGATTTTCAGTTATAGTGGCCAGTTAACATGGGCACATTCACCAGAGAACTGGCCCATGGTTTTCTCAGTGACCTCTTCCATCTTCCCATATGTGGTGGTGGGGGTGCTTTCCCCCACCCCCAGCCCACCACAGCACCCCACCACCAGTGGTTTTTGGGGGTAGCAACTAGACTTCCCTCATCTCCTTCGTTGACCACTTGAAGAGGGGTAATTAATTTAGCATTTTGGAGTGGCTGCTGTTTCTTGCATCAGATTAGGATAGACCCTAAAACATACAGGGCTGGAGTGGTGAAAGTAGGAGAGCTATAACTACACCCACAAGGATGCTGAAAAGGCGTATTTTTAAAGTCTGTCCCTTGGATTTTTGGATTTACGTACCTGAACACTGGGCATGCTTGGTTACAAGGATGAGCATGGCAGGGCCCCTCCCTCGCAGGACTATTGTTGAGGAAATGTCAGATGCGGCCATTTACATATCCATCAAAACATACTTTTTAGGCATGTGAGTTGTGGCAGAAGTATTAATACTATAACAAACACTAACGATTTTGTTAGTAATAATAAGAATAATGGCTAAAGTCTATGGAACTGCTATAGTTGTTTCACATGAAACTCTATGTTTTCTCCTGTAATCCTCACAAAAATCTTGTAAGTATTATCCCTATGTGTCAGATGGGAAACTGATGTTTACAAAGGTTAGGTAAATTTCCTAAGAATATAAATGTTATTTTGTATGAAAACAGCATTTTCATGCTAAGTATGCTAAGCTTCTGAGCAAAAGTTGTATTGAAGTTGGGCCTGGACCTATTAATTCACCATTTCTCAGCACCATGGAATGTGAAGAAATCTGAGATCAAATAAGTTTGGGAAATGTTACACACCATTCCCCTTCTTGAAAACTTACAATGTACATTAGCAAAGTAATGACTGAGAGAGCCTGTAGAAAAGAAACTTGCTTATTTTACTGAGAGGTTTCCAAGTTTAGAAAAACACTGAAAGCCTCCAGAGAAAGTTTTGACTCCATAAGTATTTTATTAAAGCTGAATAAATTAGTCTAATTTTATGGTTATGTTTACTTAAATTTTGAACTAAGACATTGTTAAAGAGCGTGGGGATAATGTAGACAGCAGATACTGATTTTCCGTATGCTTCTCTTCGGTCAGGAAAACCTTTCTTACAATTCATTCTTTCCCTATGAATAACCAGCGGTGTTTTGCTAATGCCGGTGTCAATAGAAAGTGTACTGCAGTTAAGTCAGAAGTGAGCATGGGCTTCCTATATTTTCTACTTTCTTTGAATAATATATGTAACATCAAAATCTAGTTTTTCTACTCCTATGACATAAGAACTAAGGTTACATATTTGTATACTTTGTATACCACGTTAGCTACTAAGAAGAGTCTGAAGTGATTAAAATTGACTGTACCACCCCACCCATTTCACTAGCATATTTTGAAAGCTATTAACAACACAGAATTTCATAGAAAACAATGTGTCTATACTACTGAATTAGCACTATAAAATAAAATTTAAACTGAAGAGAAAATGTGTAAAGTTATAATTTGATTTGTTTAAAAATTAATTTCAATTAAATGTTTATACATTTATATCCTTATATAATGGAGTCAACGTACCTGCGTTCATTTTTTTCCATTTTTATTTTGTTTTGATAGGCGTACTGTCCCGGTTCTTCGTAGGTCTTGTGATTACCCCATGCTGATTTTCCGTTGGCATGAAGTTTTGCAAGATCATTTCGGAGCCTTTCATTTTCATACTCCAGTTTGTTAACAGATGTGTGCCTCGCGTGTTCCCTGTTAGTGCAGTCCATACTCTGGAGAATAAAATACACCATCCTGAAAATTTGTTCCTCGTCAGTGATGCATATTTTCTGTGCCTTTGGACCCTGTCTTGGAAAGGCCCTTTCGTTTGCATCAACTGACGTGGCTCTGTTCTTGCGCACCTCCTAAATGCCATTTCCCACCCTCACCGCCTCAGGACACCCATACTCAGTGGCAGCTGCCGCTGAACACGCTGCAATACGAGCAATGCATCCACTGTTGCTCATGTTCCAGTACAGAAAAAGGCTCGTGCATGCCCAGCATTCTCTGTATAACCAACTCTAGAAGTTGGTTATATTTAAGAGTTTGGGGGTTTATAGGGCATGCCTTCTAGTGTTGATTAATAATGGAACCAGAATTAACATAGGTTTCAATTTGAAATAATTTTTTCTGATTGAAATAATACATGTTGTTATGTAAAATTCTGTATTGATTCTCCACTGTTGGTGATGTGACAAATTCTATACTAAGTTCATACATCCTGGACCATTCTAAAACAATGACCTAACGGTGGAGGCTGTGCTAGTACCACACAGTTTTGAGCAACATAGTTCCATGATAAAATTTTATCAACTGGTATGGGCCACCCAATGTTGACATGTCTTCAGAAGAGAATAAGAAACACATTTAAAGCACAAAATGAGAGGTTTAGAGCAAGAATTAAAGATTTCTGGTGCTTTTCGAGTTAAATGCTGTAAGAAGTTTCCTAGGGAGAGTTTGAACTTCTCATAAAGTTTTAAAAAATCATATATCCTCGCATGAAAATGCTTTAAGTGATTCTACATAGTCCTTTGTAGTCCTATGATTTGAATACTTACGGATTCTGTAGTTGTTGATAGAACAATAGTTCTCTACTGTCAGAAGGATAATACGCATAGTTTAGTACAAAAAAAGCATACTGTGTATGAAATACCTTTTTTGAAGATCCAGATTTCTATGGTCAAAAGCCTGTAAGACCATAGATGACTATGGCCTAGAACTTCCATTGTGAAGTTTCTAAACTTAAGGCTTTCAGTATCATTTCAGGGCATTACATCTTAGGTATTAAAATTCAATGCCCATTAGGTATGAAAATATTTACTTATTTGTTTTACTTTTTGTTTCAAAGGATAAGTCTTCATACTACATTGTTTGTTCACTGCCCAATGTATTACAGAAGTTTATAAATCTTTAGGAAGATCTCACTTTTGAATGAAAGGAAAGACTCCAGGAGGGCAAACTTCCTCAAAATAACACAGAAAGGGTTATACGTCTCTGGACTACAGTAAGTGCCCTTTGGAAAAGAAGGACCGTAGGAGGTATTTCTCCATTTGTTAAGTCCCTGGCTGTATGTAGTATGTCTCAACAGTTGCTCCTTTGAGATACACCAGTGCAGATAAGAGTAATCTGAGTTTGCTTTAAGAGAAAAAGGATTGTTTGTTCTAAAATTAGATTTGTGATACATATAATGGAGGCCGAGTCTTATAAAATTTTGCCCTTCTTAGGAATATACTCCTATGAGCAGATCTGGTTGGAAAAGGTCATGGATTCAGAATTGTACTTCCCCAAAGATACCTGCTATTCAAAATGTATAATTTCTTGATAGTCTGCTGCTCAATTACATTTCACGCTAGCTTTTTCTTAGACTTTATCTGTGACTCTTTTTGGCCCCGTGTTAAAGTAATTAAGAATAATAGTAATGATTTGTTTAAAAGCCTACACTTTTCTAAATGTACCATGATAAAATAAGCGTTGTGAGCATGCTCTGGAAGCATTACACAGCTAATGCATTTAACATGATTTATATTTATAACTGTATTCCATTTTCCTCGACAACAATGTTTTTTGAGCTCTCTCGTTTCATGATTTTTTAAAATACTTCTCAAGCAATATCAGGAATATATCCTCCTGCTAGATGGTTATCATGTTGAAAATAGACATTGATTAAATTCTGCCTCTGTATTTCTGATGGGTTATTTTATAGGCCTGTTAGCTCAACTTCTTTTTTTTTTTCTTTAAAATTTTAAGGTTCCATAGTTTTAATCCATTTTTTTTTATTCTTGAAATGGCAAAACCTCTGGTGCCTATTTACCTGAACACATGAGCATTAGACCAGTTGAATTAATGAAGTGTCTGAATAACAGTATTTTGTATGTGTACTTACTCTTAAATTCATGTACATTCAATCATAACACTTGGGCTAACAGAGTATTTCTACAGGACTGGCTTTAACATGCCTTATGGTTAGTACGCTGATTTTCAGTGTGTAAATGGATGTTTTAGGTACTTGTGAGGATACTAATTTTTATGCTATTATTTCATTTAAGGAACTTTATGGATAGTAAAAGGCAAATTAGTCTTTAAAATCACCATAAATTCTGAGATCTGATTAAATCTCATTTTATGACACTTTCTTTAAATGAAAGAAAACTTAATAAATATAAATACAGGTCTAAGTAAATATGAAATTACACAAATTTTCATGATAGACTGGATTCTTTGTGAGCTCCCCAGGCGCAAAATAAAGAGAAAACCCCTCACTTTTTGCCATGCAGTTGAATTGTGGCACAAATCCAAGGAAAACATATTTTTCAGAGCCAAGAACCTCTTTCTAGCACTATTACTAGTGTAAATAACCCGTTGAGACGTGAGGAACTCACAAACCAGGTGGTCGGTCCCGTCAGAGCGCCCTCTGGAGGACAATGGGAGCTGCCTCAGCGCCCCACACTGCGTCACTGGATAATGCTGTGTGTGGAGCTGCTGTGGCTGCCACTGGTGTACGCGTTTTAACACTGTCTTTTCCTGAGTATCAGTTAGCAGGGAGCCTCAGCCACCCAAGCAGAAAAGTTCTTAAAGTTTTAAGTATTTAAAAATAACTTACCTTAATATCAGTGACTTCACTTATCTAGAAAGGAAAAAAATAATTGTTATTTTAATGTTATATAAATACCACGTATTTTAGAAGACCTAACAATAAGAATGTAAATATTTTGTTTCTTCTTCCTTGAGGTAAAATTTTAGCACCAATGACTTAATTCCATATTTACTCATCCAAATACTTCAGAAGGAAGTAACTAATTATCTAGCTATGTAATAAATTAATAAACACATAAGAGATATGAGTTTTCTTCATGAAGTCTTTAAACTGAGTCCTAAATAAGTGACATAATAGACTGTAAACTCTCAAAGAGCAAAGAATTATACTAAAGTCTTTTTAAATTTAATAGATGTGAGATTTTTCTCTTTGGGGAGTGCTCTGTTTCAATTATCAAAGTCAATTCTAAATCTTCATATAAAAATAGAGTAGTTATAAACATCCAATATGAATTATAATCATACATAAAATATATATAACTAAATCCTATTTCAGTAAGTATCACATGGAAGGCCATAGCTCAATGGTATTCCATTTTATGATATCCAGTTATCCAATCTCTAAACAAATGTACACTGTGTATATATATGTTCTAAGCACTACAGAGGTGGCACTTAGAACACTTAGAGGTAATCAAATATGAAAAAGAGATCTTCTCTTTATGAAAATACAATAAAAAACTGAGTAGATTAGAGCTTCTGGCCAAGATGGAGGCATAGGTAGATACATATTGCTTCCTTGCACAACCAAAAGAAGGACAACAACCAATTTAAAAACAGACAACAATCAGAACTGCAACAAAATCAAACTGTATGGAAGTCCAACAACTAAGGAGTTAAAAAAAAAAAACTTATCCAGACTAGTAGGAGGGGGTGAGATGGGCAGCCATGGCAGAGAGGATGTGCGGCCAGGTAGTGGCTGGCAGATCAGGTGGTCCCACATTCACATGCAGATAAACCAGAAGGAAACAACTGGGAGTGAGACAGACCACGCAACCCAAGGTTCCAGTGCAGGAAATAAAGCCTCAAAACCCCTGGCTATAAAAGCTTGTGGGGGTTGAGATGGTGCGGGGAACTCCCAGCTTCACAGGAGAGTCCGTTGGAAGGACACATAGGATCCTAGAATGTACACAAGCTCACCCACCTAGGAATCAACACCAGAAGGGTCCAATTTGCTTGTGGATAGCGGAGGAAGTGATTGAAAATCAGCCAAAGCCAAGGAAGCAGCTTTGTTCTCTCTCTGTCCTCTCCATCACATACAGCGCCACAAACCAGTGAAGTGGGTTACCCCACCCTGTTGAATACCTAGGGCTCTGCCCCTTACAGTGTAACAGGTGTGCCGAGACAAAAAAAATATGGCCCAAATGAAAGAACAGAACAAATTCCAGAAAAAGAACTAAGTGATGAGGAGATAGCCAGGCTATCAGATACAGAGTTAAAAACACTGGAAATCATGATGCTCACAGAAATGATTGAGTAGGGATGCAGAATAGAGGAAGAAGTGAAGGCTATACAGAGTGAAATAAAGGAAAATATACAGGGAACCAACAGTGAAGGGAAGGAAACTGGGACTGAAATGAATGCTTTGGAACAGAAGGAAGAAATAAACATTCAACCAGAACAGAATGAAAAAACAATTCAAAAGAATGAGGAGAGGCTTAGGAACCTCTGGGACAACTTTAAATGTACCAACATCTGAGCCAGAAGGGGAAGAGGAGGAGCATGAAATTGAAAACTTTTTTTTAACAAATAATGAGGGAAAACTTCCCCAATCTGGCAAAGGTAATAGACTTCCAGGAGTCCAGCAAGCTCGGAGAGTCCCAAAGAAGTTGGACCCAAGGAGGAACACAAAGGCACATCATAATTACAGTACCCAAGATTAAAGATAAGGAGAGAGTCTTAAAAGCAGCAAGAGAAAAGGGGACAGTTACCTACAAAGGAGTTCCCCTCAGGCTATCAGCTGATTTCTCAAAGGAAATCTGGCAGGCACAAAGGGGCTGGAAAGAAGTATTTGAAGTCATGAAAGGCAAGGACCCACATCCAAAATTACTCTACCCAGCAAAGCTGTCATTTAGAATGGAAGGGCAGATAAAGTGCTTCCCAGGTAAGGTCAAATGGAAGGAGTTCATCATCATCAAGGCCTTATTATACGAAATGTTAAAGGGACATATCTAAGAACAAGAAGATCAAAACTATGAACAGTAAAATGACAACAAACTCAACAACTATCAACAACCAAACCTAAAAAACAAAAACAAAAACTAAGCAAAGAACTAGGACAGGAACAGAATCACAGAAATGAAGATCACTTGGAGGGTTATCAGTGGGGAGGGGGAGGCAGGAGGCTGGGGGAAAGGTACAGGGAATGAGAAGCATAAACGGTAAGTACAAAATAGACAGGGGGAGGTTAAGAATAGTATAGGAAATGGAGAAGCCAAGAAACTTACAGGTACAACCCATGGACATGAACTAAGGGGTGTGGGGAATGCTGGAGGGAAGGGGGTGCAGGGCAGAAGAGAATAAAGGGGAGAAAAAAATGGGACAACTGTAATAGCATAAATCAACAAAATATACCTAAAAAATACACCTAAAATTGAGTTGATTAAACTAACATGTATGAAAAAATAGTGAATATAAAAGTATGTTAAATTATGCTGCACCAAGTAGGAATTCTAATGCTTTTTAATCAATGAATAACAACAGCATTTGGACTGAGATCACGCAGGAAGTATGCTAAAACAGGCTTTGCTGATCTCTTTCACGATATTAGCAGTGGTTTCCATGGTAATTTATTCATGTCTCTTAGACTACAGGTGAGATTCATAGATCCACAAGTATTTATTGAGCTGTACTCTATACCAAACCCCATATGAAGAAAAAGTATGAAATATAATCATTTCTTTTCTATAGCGGTTTATGACTGATGAGACAAAAATACATATACTTACATAAAAATTTAAAAAAGAAGGCAATTCCAAAGTTAGTGCTAAATTTTTATAACTAAGAGTGCTAAATAAAGTCAAAGAAAGGAGAAATAAATGGGGCCCAGAGTAGTTGGAGACAAATTCATGGAGGAGATAAAATTTAATCTAGGTTTATAAATCCAAAAGCCAATACTTGTAAATACTAATAAAATAAATAATCCCCTGTGGGTCAGACTTAAAAAAAGGAGAGTGAGAACTAAACTGTACAAGCTTGGGAATGAGAGGAACACAAACACAGAATATAGAAGAGCTGAAAAGAATGGTAGGCTATTACTACCTTTGATAATACGAGAACAAACTGTAATGGGTAAAGATTTCCTAGAAAAATACAAATTACAAAAAAACAAAACAACCTAAGAAGGAAAATCTGAATATACTGAGGTAACGAAAAGGTAATTGAGATTTACTTCACTAAAACTTCAATGTCCAGATGGTTTGACAGCTAAATTCTTTCTAATCTTTAAAGGACTGACATTTTCCATATTATTTAAACAGTTTTACCCCACTCATAAAGATAGAAAGCTCCCAGTTTATATTCTAAAGGCAGCATAATGTTAAAACAAGTAGAAAAAAAGAGAATTGTATACAAATCTCATTTATACATACAGGTCTTAATTTATAAATAAAATATTATCATGTAGACTCCAGTAATATACCAAACTTGTTACAGTATGGCTGTTAGGGGTTGACACCTGTGGACTCTTAGCTTCTGGAACTACACAGTAAGTTCCTGTTGTTTGAAGCCACCCACTTTGTGGTAGTTTGTTAGCCTCAGGTACTGAATGCAATGACCAAGAAGAATAATGCCAGGGCTTCAAAGATGGACCAATAGTAGAAAATACCTGCCAACCACAGTCTATGACATACCAACAACCGAAAGAACAAAAACCACACAATGTCGTATATACTAAAAAACATTGAATAAAAACCAGCAGCAAATCTTAACTCTAAGTAAATTAGGGACATAGAGATATAAGAGGGGTGGGAGAGGGGGACTGGCTGAAAGAAGGTGAAGGGATCAGCTAAAGAACATGCATGCTTAATCCATGGACACAGACAACAGTGTGGTGATGGCCAGAGGGAAGGGACCTGGCGGCTGGGAGGTGGGCAAAGGAGAAAGTGGAGACATTATAATAGTGTCAACAGTAAAAATAAAAAAGGAAGATATAAGAGAGACCATAAATCAAGAACAAAATATTATCCTAAACAGTAAAACACTCGAACAATGTCATCTAAAATCATGAATTAGACAGATTTGTCAACAATCGCTATTATTTAATATTCGCTTGGGCAATATTATTATTTAATATTCTCTTGCAATATGACAAAAACAACTGATATGAACAATAGAAAAGAGATAAAGCTTTTTGTTGATAAACAATTGTGTATCTCAAAAAAATTAAGAATCTCAAGTAAAATGCCTACTAAAACTAACAGATAATTTGGCTTTTTTCTATATTAGCAATAAATTCTTACATATGGAAAAAAGAAAACATTCCACTTACAAAAATGACAAAAATTATAAAATACTTGGAATAAGTTAAAAATAAAGGCACAGAATCTATACAAGGAAAATAGCAAGATCTCATTGAAGAGCATAACATAAGAAACGAAGAAATGGAAAGTATGTCATATTTTTGGATGGGAAGACATACTAGCATAAAAATAACAGTTCTTTCAAAATTAATATATAAACTTAATTCCAAACAGAATCCAACAGGAAATTGCCAGGAGGAGCTAGATAAATTGAACTTCACATTGATATAAAAATTTAAATTGGGCTCCTGTTTTCTATCACATGCAAATTACAATTCAAATGGATTAAAGACTTAGATGAAAAATGTAGAAATCTCAGAAGAAACAGTAAACATCATATATACTGTACAGGCATTGGAAAACCTTGTTATTCAAGGAAGGAAATCCAGAAGTTATAAAAAAAAAGATATACATGTTTGACAAATACAAGTTGAAAACTTTTCATACGGCAAAAGAATTTATAAATAAAATTACAAACAATATGTTTAGAAAAGTGCTAGCATAAATTGACAAGAAAAAGACAGCCCAAAAGAAGAATGAGCAAAGCATACAACTAATTCATAGTACATTGCTAAATAAATATTTAAAAATGTACACAGTGTAGTCAGGGAAATGCATACTGAAGCACTATTGAGAAATCACTTTATACCCATCAGACTGACAAAAATTTAAAAGAGCTGTAACATATACTGCTGGTAAGGATGAAAGAGAAAGGTAGGACTATGATTTGAAAACAAATGTTTTAAAATTAAAACATAGATATCCTTTGAATCAGCAGTTCCATTATTACGGTTATACGTGTAAAGATGTTTTTGGACAGTATTGTTTATTTGTGCAAACACCTGGAAACAAAATTGAATTAATTATGAGTAAATTAATTCTAAAAAATAGTTGAATAAATTTTGATACATTCACATCCCAGGATATCACTAAGCCATCACACAGAAGAACATAGACCTAAACCAGCTGACTTCTAAGGATTTGCAAAGGATTTTGTTGAGTGAACACAAACAGGACACAGAAAAGTGTGTTTGCATAATGTGATCCATTTTCTCAAAAAAGTTAAAACCCCGAGTTATATATGGCCACATACATATGTATGTATGTATGTATATTCACACACACGTAAAAATTAATAAAAAATGGAAAATTACAAATTGATACATACTGCATAATTAACATGTTGATTAATTAACATATGGTGTGAGGTGGCACAGAGAAATAGAAGAAAGGAGGAAGGGAGAAGCAAGAAAAGACTACTAAAATCACAAGTATGTAAGTTATGACTTACTTTACTAAAAATTATATATATTCCATAAGAATGTATCTTTTCCTAAGAAATTCAAAGAAAATCAGAAGACATTTTTCTACTGACTTGTAGAGGTATTTGTGATATACAGTCAACAGGCAGTTAGTGTACAGTGTACATTCACTTCTGTACAGGAACATTCGACTCATCCCTGCGTGTGTGTGTGTGAGCAAAGAAAACATGATGAGTGCTACACTGGGTATCTCAGGAGTCCAAACTAGGCCTGGGGATAGAAATAGGGATAATTAACTTTCTCTTTACACATCCTTATTTGTTTTATTTCTTGGAAAAACAAGTAAATGAGCAAAGCTAAATGCCTACAGAATGAAGCCAGAGTGAAGCCAGAGTGAAGCCAGCTCAGTGGGGGTTGTGAAGATGTGGAACACACCTAAAATATTTTTAAAAATAACACAAAACCATTCTGTGAAAGAAAAAAAAAAGACACTTATGAGGGCAGGATCCAATTTAACTCTTTGTGTTTCCAGTGTTCAGAAATGAAAGTCCTAGGTGTCAGGAAGATTTGAAGTAACAGACGGGAAAACCGCATGTACTTTACTTTTTATCCACCTAGAGTACTCCGATCACAGGACCCATGACCAGGCCTGGAGAGGAGGCCAACATGCTTCCAGAATGCCTCTGCTCTTTGGTGCTGGAATACGGACTATTACGAGAACAATGACATACTACTACAGAAATACAGGGAGGAGGGGAGGTAGGGTAGAAGTAGAAGAGGGTATGGGGGGATAAATGGTGATGGAAAAGATGAAATTAAATAAAAAAAGAAATACAGTATTATGGCTTAAGAAGGGACCATGGGGAGTGCCTAACCCAACTTCCTCATTTCACAGCTGAGGAAACTGAAGCCAGGTTAAGCAGTGACCGTACTCATCTCTTACCCTCTCCATTCCCCAAATAGTAGAAAAATTATTTTACTTCATAATTTTCTTTCAGAGCAAATAAATGGTAAACAAATAACAAATCTATTTCATTCGTTCAATAAATGTTATTCTGTTTACATTTAAAAACCAGCCCTCAACTGTTATTATTAAACAGTTGAGATGAAAGGCACAGAACCAGTTTAAGTTGCCTTGTGGAAGCCCGAAGGGTCACTGGTTGAAGCCACAAGGCAAGTTCTCACTCCTTCATTTACTCCTCCTTTCTTTTCAACCAACATTCACTGAACATTTAGTATACCCCCGACGCGGTGAGCTGCTGGGGACACAAACATCTATTACTGTTGCAGCGCCTCCCTGCAACAGGAGTTCACCATTCAGTGGGGAAGTGTGAAGCTGTGAAACAAGTCAGACCAAAATACAAACCAGGTGTGGACGGAATGATTTGTTCTGACTAGAGTTTCAGGGGTGGTTTCTTCAAGGGGAAGGTGGACACTTGAGTCAGGCCATGCGGGATGTAGGATTTCAGAGGCAACGGCAAGAGCAAAAGCAAGGAAGTAGCATGTTTGAGGAAATGATCGGAATTGAGCCCAACCCAAGAAAAGAACAAGGTAGAAAACTGAAATTCAAATGTTTTAGCCTGAAGATAAAAGCAAATTCAACCCATGCGTGAGATATTTTGCCACCCTATAGGAAGTGCTCCGTAAATAATGTCTGGCTAAATCCTGACCAATTAAGTAATCTCTGTGCAGTTTACTGAATAACTTCAGCGTATTACCATGTACCGTCCAGGGTCTAAATCTCCCATCATTCCTTTTAGGTGTGCATTTTCAGCTCTGACAGCTTTATATCTTATATCCGAGACCTGAAAGGAGAGTAGTAGGTAAAAGTAAATGTAAAATTCATAATAAAAGCTCATAATTCTCTTATAATTAATTTTATTTTGTTAGTATAAATATTTTCTAAGGGTAGTGAAAGGAAATACTTTTTGGGCATGATTATCACAAATCAGGTATTCTCATTAAGTTCTATTTTTGGTAGGCCCCACTTTACCCTACTTTTCTGATCAGTGCTAAGATAAAAATAGTCAACTGAAATAATGATTCATTTACATTTTTCTTCCCAATTCCCAAGTTCCTTTTCTCACTTCTATTTTCTAGTGTATGCAAATTATCACCAGAAAAATCACAACTTTAAAAGGGCATTTGAATAACACCATCCATTAAATTTCTTTATTACCTGATTAATTTTGACAATATGCAAATAGGACTTTCATGTTTAATTTCGTTCTTTCTGGTATTTCTGCCAAATTTCCTTTTTTGGTGACTATTTCATTTTTGTCTCCTAATTTATTTTCCCCTGATTTCTTCTACTTGACAGTACTTAGAGAACACGATGTCTACCCTTTCATTTATCTGGGGCTCATTCCTACATAGAACACTTTCCTCAAAAACACGTACTTTTGTAAATTACAAAATACCTTCATTGTCCTGGACAAAAACCTAAAAATACATAAGAATGTAATGGTGAAAATAAAAATTCATAATTCAACTACCCAGATCACTGTTAATATGTAAACTAACCTTTCCTATACAGGTACACCCAATGCCACTATCCCGTCCGTGCTGTTTTCCTGGGTATTGTACAAATTAATCAGTTTAAGGCTTATAACTGGGCAAATGCCAAATCTTTTCTTGTTTTTATAATATGTAGATTTAAATGGCTGTGTTATTTCTGAAGTCACCCTTAAATGCCTTTAAAGTTATTGAATGGCACTTTCAAACTTTGAATAGCAGGTCATCATTTTGATGGTGAATAAGGGATTGAAGGAATTTCAAAATAAATAGGATGGAAGGGAGGGAGTGAGAAGGGAGAGAAGGAAGAACGCAGGATTTACTTGCAGTATTTTATCAGTAGAAAGTTATAACTACTGTTTTCCCCCTATGAGCCATGCTGTGCATTGAGTCAATGTTTGGTAAATATGAACTAATTTTCATGTTTCAATGTCCATTTTTTAAAACCCAAAAATAAACATATAAAATGGGGATGGGAAGTATCTAGGCAAGACTGGAATAGAGGCTTCTTTGAAAGATAAAAATGTTCATGGAAGGAAACTACAGAAAACAAATTTAGGAAGAAATCTTGGACTACGGCATGCTTTGGGAGGTGAGCAAAATGTATGGGTCACAAGAAAGTTTTCAGATGAGAGTTAATGAAATTATCTTGCACTGTCACTTATTTCCCTGGTCCTTCTTTGGATGACACTTTGCACGATCTGACAAAGGTTTTATGTGACTCCACAAGACATTTCTGTGGTGCTAGTCTCAGAGACAGCACCGAGAAATGCAATGCTTGTATTAGTCAGTACTGAAGGCTACTGTCTCCACTGAGCAAGAGAGTGACCTGGGCAGGTGCGGTTCTGCCTACTTCCATACCTGATGTTTTGCTAACATTTTTTCTTTTATTTCTAACTCCATTTTTAACTGTCTCTCCAAAAGGGCAGCTCTCCTCATGATTGTTGCTATAGTGATCTCCTTCTGATGAAGCTCCTCTGTGAGGTCAGAGATTTCATTCCTCATTCTTTCCTGCGCAGAGCTGTGGTCCTCTTCCTCCTCACAGAGATGGCTTCGTATCTGCAGCAGATATTTTCCAGAAAATATTAACAAACCCTTTTATTTATAAAGCAGCTTAAGGCTTTTTTGGCCACGTTCGATCTTATCCTATCTTAAAACTTAGGCAGGCCCCATCTACCCTCCTTCTGGGATTAATGCTAAATTAAAAATAGATACTTGCAATAATGATTCATTTACTCTTTTTTCTGTTGCAAAGATTTTACTTTAAATGTTTATTTTTATTGTTAAAACTAATACAGATGTCCCCAATTTCCTCCCAATTTGTCTACCTCTACCCAGGCCCCACCCTCCTCTCCCTCTGGCCCAATTCATTTATTCTTTCCCCTCCAGTTTCAAATTTTCATTTCTTGCTTCTGTAGTATCTATTGTACATATATCATCATCTACTACTAACACTACTTTAATTACTTTGACAGAAAGGTGAAAAAATATTGTAACGGGGTGCAGAGCGTGTCCCCCACAACTCTTGATGGGGAGAAGTAGATGATACATATCATACCAGTGGCAGGTTAAGAGCCATGCCTTCCTGAAGGAAAGCGGGCTGCTGCCCAGGGAAAATTGTGTGTGTGACTGAAAACGTTCAGGGCCTGGCGACATAGAGGTGGGGGGAGCTCATACAGCACATACAGACTCATGTAGCACCTGCAAAACACGCAGGGGGCAGATGCCCTCCCTGGATATCCATGTGTCGCTGGGAACTTTTGCCCTGATTAAAGATGGCAGCCCAAAAAGGTAAAAGATATGGGGGAACTGGCAAAAATGGTGGACACTAACACATCATAGGAGGGGCCAGATATGAGGTCACGTAGAAAGTTCCAGGCTGAGCATTTAAATGAGGGTGGGCTAAAAGAGGGGGGAAAAAAACCCCACGTGGTCTGGAATGAGAGAGGAGGTCTAAAAGCCAGAAATCTAGTGAGCCGCCAGAGCTGGCAGTGAGATGGGGGATCTGCCCACCCACCCAGATTTGAATCTGCCTGGAGAAGGCAGCCACAGAGCTGGCGGAACTGCAGGGGCCCTGCCTACCCACCCGGATTTGTGAGAGATGCTTGGAGCTGGACCGTGACCAGGAATGCTGATCTGCAGACTTCTGCTTTTCTGAGAGATGGGATCTCTGACTGGCGTGTTCTGAAACTGGCCTGGTT
>PVKM010029719.1:0-17633 GCA_004027735.1 Carollia perspicillata | reverse complement strand
CTGTCTAACCACACTCTGGCTTCTAAGCCAAACGAACTCCTCACTCAGGCTTCTCCAAGACTCCTGTCGCCTGCAGCACAAAGAGCAGGCGTCTTAAGGCCCAGGCAGCCTCAGCTATGTCCAGTTGGGCCCAGAGCTTCCCCGTGGTGTGCTCTGACTCTTCTCTCCCAGCCGTGCTGGTCTCGGAAAGACACTTGCCCATTCCCCACTCCTCACCTTTGTTCACGCTTTCCCTCCCAGCCAAACCAAGCCGTCCCCTCTCTTCCACCTGAAACACACCCATTTTACTGGCCTAGGAGAGCTAGGAGCCATAGGTGGGAATTCTACAAGCATGGCCAGACCAGGTGAGGTGCTTAGGTCCAAAGTTAAGAAGGCACTTGTGCTCAGGGTCGTGCAGGTGCGCTGGGCACCTCTGTCAGTTTTGGGCCTCACCTTAGTCTGGCCTGTGAAGATCGGGGCCTGGGCAAGTGCTGAGGTTTTCTGAGCTGCCTTCCAAGGTAGTGAGCCTCCTGTCATGGGAGAGGTTCATGCAGAAGGTGGTTGGTTGCCTTTTAGGGATGCTGAGGAGGGCATTTCTGGGAGGTGGACTAGATGCTTCTTTTACCCCTGGAAGCTAGGATTTGAAGAGCCCTCCCCGACCTCTACAGCTCAGAGCTGCCTCTCCCTCCTTTCAGCTCTGCCTTTCCCCTCAAGACCACCCCTCTCACAATTAACCACAAGCTGCCTCATGACAGCTCATGTCTCGCTGTCCTGCCTTGTTATTTCAAATTTCACCAGTTTATGTGCCATTTTCCTAACAGCGCTCTGTGTGATGAGGACAGGGATTGAACCGTTCATTTTCCGTTCTCTCTCAGGGGGTGTGGGACCCTCTCTGATATTTCTTAAGAGCCCTCTCAGTGCCAGTACTTCACATCTCACCTGATTTACTTACTGCACCAGTCCCCCTGTGAGCTCTGTTTGTGGCCATTCTACAGATGAGGGGCTGGAGGCTCAGAGTCCTTGATACATATCAGCTACTCTTTCCAATAGACACCCAGGACAGATGCTATCAGAATGCCTGGGCGTACAGCCTTGGGAAAGGTGCTTCATTGCTTAGGGCCCTGCTTTCCTTACTGGAAGGTGGGATAAAATATTACCTATTCTCCTGGTTCTTGTGATGGTTAAGTTAGTTTATGTGCAAAGCTCTTGGAGTGCTGCATATCGCGAGCTCTCGGGACAATTACTGTTATGGTTGTTACTATCACAGGAGTGGCAGGCCATGACATATCCAGAAAAAAGGATGATCCAAATGAGAGTCTTAGCATTTCAAGGTGTTTAAAGAGATCACCCAGGTGGGAAGACAGGCAACTCCCCTGCAGGGCTGTGGTTTCCTCGGAATCGTCCCTGTCCCCAGTAGAGAGAGTCTCCCCTCAGAAACCACTCGTAGAAATGGATCCCGGGTGTCTTGTGAGTCTAATTGGCAGGACTCAGAGCCCAAGGATGTGATCACCTTTGGGGAAAACGAAAAGAGAGTTCTTCAGGTCGCAAAACTGTAAAGCTGAGGACAAGATTTGGTCTTTAACGTCTGATTACTTGATTGATTAAAAACACATTGACAGCCTTCTCTGTGCTAGGCACTCTGCTAGGGAAGCAGATAAGGATGGAAAAGTCATAATCTTTGCTCTGAAGCCTTCACAGTCGGGGGGAGCTTGGGGGAGGATGGAGAAATGGATACAGTGAGCCCTGGCCCCCCAAAGCCAGCCTGTACCCAGAGAGGAGCAGATGAGGCAGCCAGGCCACCTTCTGCCTCTCCACCACAGTCCCCGGGAGAAGAAAGGTTCTGGAGGGATGAGGAAAATTACTGAGAGAAGCTGCAGCCGATCCAGACAGCTCAGAGTGGACAGAGATTGGGAGGGAGGTGGAGTTGGGTATTCTAGTTAATGGGTGTGCATGGAAGAGATGGAGGCGAGCTCTCAGGGGACCTCAAGCCCTCTGCCAGCCATTGAAGAACGAGCAGACTCTGGAAAGACCTGCCCTGCCAGTGCCTCTGGTCCACCCTTGGCTGCTAAGAGCAGCACTTTGGTTGCTGTTGGGAAGCCAAACACTGTTTGCATTTCTGTCACTTAAAACAGTATGGTGTTGTGACACTCTGGAATCTGAAGATAAGTGTTTAATAAAAGGATTCAATTTGATATGATGTCAGAACTTAATTAGATCCACAACACACAGAGGGCTTTGCAGTTAGGTGCTACTTCAGGGTCGTGTGTGTGTGTGTGTGTGTGTGTATGTGTGTGTGTGTGTCCCCAGTGTGGTGGAGGGGTTGCCTGGGCTGCGATGGTGCCTCCCAGCTCTGAGCCCTGCAGGTTCTGTCTTATGGGCACTGCTTTTGGCAGCTCTGGCAGAGGTGAGGGAGGATCCTGGCCCATTCCATGCTTGGAAATCTGCATTTTCTCAGATTGCAGCTGCAGCATGTGACTGTAAAATGGTGCAAAGGATTCTAACCTGTTTGAGGCTCAAGGTCATGACCCCAGGTCAGGTGAGGACTCCTTAGAGGAAGGCAACCCTGGAGAGGTGAACTGTCTTTAAGGTCACTTGGTCCTCGCCCAGAGACACTGAAGGTCAAGGCTCTTGGAAATGTAAACAGCTGTGCTTTCAATGCCAGCCAAAGCTGACATTCCACAGGTATGTGCCGATGCAGCTACACTGGCCGCTAAATATGACCACCGTCCAAGCGCTCCCCCATCCCCCTTCTCTCCACTGCCCAGGCCATGCTGGCACTTCCTCCAGGATCTCCTTGCCGCCTCCATCTCTTCCTTCCCAGCAACTAAATTGTCAGAGCCTGGGGGGTGGTCTGGGATGGGAGTAAAAGACAGAAAACTGTACTGAAAAACAATTAAAAAAAAGAAATAAATAGCTTAAGTGTTGGCTATTACTTGCTGACTATAGCCTACTGAGCCAGCCTGTCTCTAGAAATAATTCAAGATGCCCTTGAAATAAGAACACAGTACTTTAAAATATTCCTAAGTATTATATGGATACCAAAATAAAATACGTTGATGCTAAAAAAAAAAAAATTGTCAGAGCCATACACATGGGTGTCTCAGGATGCTGTTCCAGCACCATGGCCAGCACCCCACTCTGCCTGGGCAGGCAGGGTCTTGGCCCCAGTGGCTGTGAACTATGCTGGCTGTAGTTCAGTTTCAGCCTGCAGAGATGACAGCAGTCTGGGCGACACAAGGTTATAGATTTAGAAGTGCAAGCTTTGAAGTCAGACCCATCCACCCCTGGATCCCAGAGCCTTAGCGCAACCCACTATGAGCTGTGTGAATGCCCTGAGCCTCCGCTGTACATGGGGCTAATAACACCTAAGTCAAACCGCTGTTGTGAAGATAAAAGAACATAAATAACATGGATGTCCCAGGGAACAATGGTTAGCACTTTAGATTCAGACTTCAGAAATCCAAGTTTAAGTATCAGCTGGACGTTTTTAAACAGTGTAGAATGTAGAGTTTAAGAGTATAATATCTGGAGATTGTCTAGGTTCAAATCCCAGCTCTGCCACCTAGAAGCCATCACCTTGGGCAAGAAATGTCACATCTTGGTGCCTTACTGGGTGAATGAGATCATAAATATCTTCTGAGTTGGTTGGAAGGATAAATAAGCTAATAGACTTGGGAGAATGTTGGGTGCATAGTAGGAATTCAGGAAAACTTAGCTTTTACTATATTATTACTATGTAAAGTGTCTGGCACGTAGTAGGTGCTTAATAAATGGTGGCAACTACAACCCCTTTGAAAAAGGTCCTCACTGGTGCTCTTCATCACCCTCATCACCCAGCGTTTTCTATACTGTGTTCAGTCCCCCGAACCTCATATTTCTCAGAGGAAAGAAGGCCACCTCATGGTGTGGCTTCTTTCCTCCTCCCTATCCAGCCAGCGCCATGCCTGGTTATTCGGCTAGCCATATCCTCCCCGGGAGCATGCAACACGCGTTCAAAGGGTGTTCTCCCTGGGTCTCCTCAATTTCTTATTTCCCCAAACATACTATGTCTCCCGCCTTCCAGGCGATGCTGCCACTTAGTAGGTGCCCAGCACATTTTAAATCAATGAGTAAATTAGGGAGCCCAGACTGAGGAGGCCTTTTGTCTTAAGCTCAGAAGAGGATGCTTTTTGCCAGGGATTTACTGGCTGCAGACAGTTCGCCAGACACGCCCTTTTCCATTGGTGCTGTGATTTCCAAGGTGTGTTTTACTGATGCCAGCTGGACAAGTGCTAGGAGAGGACGCACCAAATCAGGGCTCCCTTGACAAAGAAGTTGGGGAGATGTTGGGTTGGCCCCGGTTAAACAGGTCTCTTTCTCGTAGGGCTTTTCGGAGCCTGTACTATGCTAATTGCATTGTCGGACTCTATGTGGGGCAATAGTACACAACCTTTCCAGAAATTCATTTCACTGCAGACTCTGTGTGTGTGTGTGTTTTATCTCACAGGGCTACAGTCTTTTGATCATCCTTTGGGAAACATTGTGCTTAATGAATCTTAGATTTCACACCTGTACGTTCATGTAGAGCAGAGGGTAATGAAAAAGAAGTGTAGCAAGATTTCCAACACCTTTTTCCCTTTTGAGTGCTAGTGTGGGAAGCCTTTTTGACCACATCCTTACTATGTTCCCTGGCCTATGCCGTGCCCTCTTGGCGTCATTTGACCCAGCCAAGCACTCCAGTCTACTTGCTGATGTGCCCTCTTCCCTTGGAGCCTGGGACCCCTCTCCTCACCCCGTTGCCTGGTTCACTTCCTGCTCATTTTCAGACTCCCTTGCAAGCTCCTCTTCCTCTGATGATCCTGTCAGTTTGGTGTCCTGGGGGCTCTCCCCTTGGTCCTCTCCTCCTTTCGCTCATACAGGTTCCTTCGGGCTTTAATTTTCATCTACATACTGACCATGCATGAGCTTTTGTTCCTAGTCCAGGCTGTCTTTTTTCACCTCTCTATGAATGTTCCACAGATACCTGGACCTCAGCCTGAACTTACTATCTCCTTCCCCCCAGACCCTCTTCTGGGAGGGTCTCTTTTAATGAAGCCACTCTTCATCCAGCCACCTTCCCAAGGTGCACACCTGGGAGTCATTCCTGATTTCTACTTCTGCATCCCCAGTCTGATTTCACCACTAATTCTTTATCATGTTTTGAACCATTCATGCCTTAGATGGCCACTGAACTTCCATGTGTTGTTAAAACACCCTCCAGTCTCCAGTGGCTTCCTTGCTTCCGTCTTATCCCTTTCAAATCGACTCTCCACACTGCAGCCACTGTGATGCTCAAAAGGTGAAATCTGGGTTGCCTCTTCTTGGCTTCAAAGACCCTCGAGGCACCCCCGTTCCTAAAGGGTGAGATCCATACTCTTTGGCAAGGTCTGCAGAATCCATGGCAATTTGCTGCCTAGGTCCCCAGCCTCGCTGATTTTCAGAAGCCGCATGTCAGCCATCCTGAGCTGCTCTGACTCCTGTGCTCCACTGTGCGGGCTCCTGTCCCCAAACCTTCCACATGCTTCCTGCCTGTACTTCCTTCCTCACTTTCCTAAAACCCCCTTCCTCTCTGCCCACCCCCTGGATGCCCCGTATTGGTGTTTCAGCCATCCGTTTCTGCATAATTCCCTCTAGGAAGGCTTCTGTGGAGTCCATTTCTTCCCTCACATCTCCCCAAAGAGTGGGCTGGCCCCTCTTCTGTTTCCCACACGCTCACCCTCGCCTGTTTTGTAGTACCTCCCATACCACACTGAGACGGCACACTGGGCAGTTTCCTTGCCTGTCTCTTCTGCTGGAGTGTAAGCCTCTTATAGAGCTTCCGTGTTCACCACCATGTCCTTAGGTAAAAGGTAACCTAACCACCTTCTTGTGTCTCCAGATGTGCCACGCACCATCTTAGCCCTTGCCAGAGAGTGGACAAGGTGGTGGTGGCAACAAGCAGTGGGAACTACGAGGCCACAATCAATTTTGCTGGGTTAGCGTAGCTCGCAAAGGCTTGTGGAGGGAAATGATTGCAACTATTGACTCGGATGAGGTTGGGGGATTTTCTGTGGTTTGCAGTGATTCATTTGCCCATTACCAGCTGTGATGTGAATCGGCAGCTCTGACATATGGCCTGGACCTGCTGGACAGGAGGGAGGGGGCTTCAGAGCCTGAAGGCAGAGTGGAGTTCTCCTTTCCCAGCTACTCTGGTGCCTTCTCTCACCTCTAGGGCAGCGCCAGGCTGGCAGCACGGGCCTCTCTCACGAGGCACCAAGACTTGGTTTGCTGCCTGCCTCCCTCACTAGGGGTTGCTTGCAGATGGAGCAGGGACTATATCTAGGTTTTAGTCCCCGTGTATCCTCACCACCCAGCAAGGGCCTGGGCTTACACCAGGTGTTCAATGAATGTCTGGGGAATGAATGAACTGAATGAATGCTTTCCCAGCTATATGCCCACACCAGCATGTAAGGAAGGCCCCCTCAGATTGGTTAGGAGGGTAAGAGTGAGCACAAGCTTTGTGGGAATGGGCTGGAATCTCACACAGAGAAGACCAATGAGCAAACTGCATGAGTTGTCACCCACTATATACATTTTTGTGTATGTCATAGGTACCATGCCTACAGAGCCCTGCCTGAGTTACTTTCTGATGACTGCTACACTCAACTGTCACTCTCCCCCAGTCACTCTGCTTCAGACACACAGGCTTTCTAGTCGGTCCTTAAACACACCGAGCAGGCTCTCCCCTCAGAGCTCCCCGTCTGCAGCACTCTGGCCGTATCTGCACAGCTGTGCCTCTCACTTCATGCAGGTCTCTGACCACAAATCATCTGACTGTAGTCCTCTGTTCCCTTAGCGGGATTTCTTTTTCTTCTTATTCAATCACTAGCTAAGATCTAAGTGCATTTCTATTGGCTTATGTGTTTCCTCATTGTCTCCCTTGTTAGAACGGAAGATCCACAAGGGCAGGGCTTGGCCACGTTCACTGTCGCAGCCCCAGTGTTTAAAACAATGCGGCACAGAGCAGATGCTCAGTGAATACTTGTGGATTACATGAAAACATCTTTGCGTGTCTGCTTTAGCCTCCTGCTTTCTAAAGAAATAATGCCACAATGGGTATCAGTTGAAAAAAAAACAACAGACCTTACCAGCACACTGCATTTAAAGGTAGAAAAGTATATTTATGTTCATCCCCATTTATTTCTCAGAGCTGCCAGGTGGTAGGTGGGATTTTCTTTCCTCATTTTCCTAACCCAGGGCTCAGAAAAATAAAGTCACTGCCCCGAAGACTCCAAATCTGGTATCCCCTGAATGACAGTGTCCTTGAATTACTTAACCTCTGGTTGCCTTGGTTTCCTCACCTGTGATATGAAGACAAGAAAAGTTGACACCTCATAGAATTGCTGTGACGGAGTTAATTTGGTTACATGCTTCGAGACGTGACTGGCACATACTAGGAACTCTTTAAATGCAAGTTATACTTGTTGAGTCATTTTAGCATTGAATTTTTATTGAAATCCTCCCTTATTAGAAGTCCATCCTTGAATTTCTTATGTTTTTCATGCAGTTGCATTATGGACTTAATATGGAGATAAAAGAGAGACATCTATGAAAATCCCTACCCCTGGCAGACCTAGCAGGTGTTCAGTAAAGCATTAGTTTCTTTTCCCACCTTAAATTCGAAAGGCAGCATGGCGGGGTGGGACAGATGCGAGCGTGCGGTCAGACAGTGCAAGCAGGGAACGTTGTCTTCATCAGCTCTCTGCTGAACCCCCGGGAGCAGTTTGCTCACCTGCAGAATGAAATAATGGCTCCTGCCTTTGAGGGTTCCTGAGAAGAGAGTTGAGATGATTTACACTGAACACCTGCCATATGCTAGGTGTGGTAACTCGATCTAAAGCTTAGAAGCCCTACATGTTTCAGCTGCTTGTCAAGAGTACAAGCATGTCTACTTGGCCATAGTGGTTGATCAATAAACATGTGCTGAATGACTGTCTCTGATTTTATGTGGCTAAATGGCACCCCAGGCGAAGGTTGAGGGCAGAGCGGGAGGGGCAGGTAGTGAATTCTGAGTGATATCTGGAGGCTTTTGGATGGTTCCAAGACTCTGGGTCTGGGACACTGCCAGCCTCTTCTCTGTGACTTTGCTCCTTTGGGTCTTGGAGGGATCGATCTCCCCTTTCTTCCCGTAGAGGAGCCTGCTGCCATATGGCCCTGTCTTCAGCTGGGCTGGAACCTGGGTGGAACCCAGAGGAAAGCAGCCAAGTGTGCCTGCAGGGGCCCCTCGGAGGCAGCTGCTCCTCTGCCACACCCCAGGCTGCAGAGGCTGCCCCGGTTTGCTGCCAGGTCTGCTGACTGGCTCTCCCCTTCCTGGGGAGACAGGTGGCAGCTATGTGTGCTCCATCCCCCTCCACCTCTCCACTTTCCTTATGACCACCAGGGCTTCTCTGCCCCTGGTCCAAACAAAACAGACAGAATGAAGTGGACGTGGCGAAGCGAGAGTTGTCACCGACAGTGGATGAGGCGGCTTTCGCCAGCCTGCCTGCCCTCCACGTGTGCAAACAGAGAAACAACAGTGTGGTGTGTGCATGGGATACAACTCGGAGGGAAGGGCAGGAAATTCACTTGTAGTGCGTGCCTGCTACATGCCGGGCACTTTCCTCAAAACATCTTTTTAAATTCTCCCTGTGATGCCAATGTTACAGTTCCCATTCAGATGAGGAAGCTGAGGCCCAGAAAGGTCAATAGGGAGTTGCCCAAGGTCATGCAGTGGCTATGTGGCAGAGCCAGGATTTGAACTGAGTTCTCTCAGGCCCCTGATTCTGTGCTCATCTCACTGCATTAGGGTTTCTCAAACCTGAGTAGTGCAGGGGTGTAGTAAATGTACGTAATTCTCAGGGCTCTGTGGGGATGACGGATTTTAAAACACTCTGATGTTTAAAAGGTAAAAACGTATCACTAGGTACAGATTTCTTATGCTCACAGCATAAGAGCTTATAGCACTTATATGATTGTAAAATATAAACAGAATTACCGAGGAAATACAGAGTTGCAATACTAATCGAATTCAAATTAACAACATTGATTTTATGTGATGGATGTTTTTCTGCCGGAGCCTGTCTTGAGTACATGATGCCTTGGCCAATATGTGCCAAGTGATTTCTCTATTTGTCTACAGATGTTTTTGCTTTGAATTATCTTAAGACCCTCAGGCATAAAGACCCCTGCCCTGTCATTTGACCTCAGTTCACAGGTGTCCACCATTCACAGTTACTCCTGTTCTTCTCCTTAGTTGGAGACAATTAAAGCAGTACATTTTCTGCCCACTGATGCTACATTTGTGATGCAAAATCCAAGTCTCAGTTTGTTGAATAATTTAAGAAGTGCAAGCGATATTCTACGAGTCTGACTCTCCATTGCTGCAGACTGCAAGACAGTTTAGTGTTTACAGTGTAAAATATTTCACCCCGAGGGCTGGTCGTTGTGGCTGGAAAGTTGGACATATCTGACACTCTAGTAGCAGCTGGACATATTTGTCAACCTGTTAAAAGTTAAATGCTGTCACTAAGGGCCACTGCTTTACGTAAACACAAAGGCAAGTTCCAGCACTGAAGTGGTGTTCACAGGGTCTGTATAAGCCAGTTTTGTGTAAGTGGATTTTAAAAGATTACCATCGATGAGAAGTCATGTAGAAGTGTGTGCACACATACAAACACACAGTGCTTGGGCTGTCAGCGTTAGGAAGGGCTCCACCCTGGGGGTCCTCCCCTGCCTGCTGTGGCTCTGCTCGGGTTAGACCAGCAAAGGCAAGTGATTGGCCACTCCTTTCAGCACAAATCTTCCCAATGTGTTTGAAGAGGGCAAGTGGCTCAGAGAAGTGTTCCCTTATTGGCATGAGAACTTAAGGCAGCTGGTCCTCCAGGAGACAATTGAATGACTCTCAACTAAGGGATAGCAAAGCCCTCACTCCAGAGTGGGGCTTGCAGTGTAGGGAGAGAAATGTATTCACCCAGATGCACTTGGAGAAATAGGATTCTAATGTTTGTTCCCCTTTCCTTCAAATAAATAGTCACTACCTAGAAAATCTCTTCTGATCCCTCTGTCAGTTCATTTGTTCTATGAGATGGTAGAATGTTTAAGAGCATAGACTTGTGAGTGAGGTTCCCCAGATTTGAATGCCAGCAACACTGATTATGGGCTGTGTGATCTTGAACAAGTTATTAACCTCTCTGTGCCTCTCTTTCTGTTAACCTGTAAAATGGTACTGGTGGTAGTGTGTGGCCACCTACTGGGTTTGTTATGAGCTCTTGGGAGGCTTACATATTAAGTCCTTACTGTGGGGTCTTGCATCACTGAGTCCACAGGCTAGAGCAAGGTCACGTTGGCAGTAATCGCTGACTTCTCTCTTGCATATGGTCAGAGGCCAGTAGGAGCTCCAAAGGAAGGCATATTTACTATGTAAGTCATGTTCCTTGGGTTACGCCTCCTTTGGGAAGCCTTCTCCACTTTCAGGAGCCCAGCTCTCTTGGTGAGAGCTGCCTTCACCAAGCTTTCTCCTGGCTGCTGGATTTGCTACCCAATCCAAGACTGTCAGTCTGGTCACATATTTTGCCTTTAAGAATTTTACATCTTGGACTTCTGGTCAAAAAGGCAGCATGGGCACACATGGCTCACCTCTTCATACAACCACATCAAAATTACAACTAAAATATAAAACAACCATCACTCAGAACCATCAAAAATCAGGTTGAATGGATGTCTGAGAACTATGCAATTGAGTTGAATGGAAGTCTGACAACTACCATTCAATGGTATTTGAATGGAATTAAAGAAATCACATCCACTCAGACTGGTAGGAGGGGTACAGATGAGGAATGGGCTGGTCCCTCACCCACGTGTGGTGGATAAAAATTTGGGAGGAATATCTTGGGAGTGAGGAGTCCCAGCCCCACACTAGGCCCTGCAGCCCAGTGTTCAAAAGCCAGGAAGTGAAGTCCCCACAACTTCTGGCTGCAAAAGCCAGCAGGGACTGAGTCGGTGGAAGAAACTTCTGAGCCCCAGGCAGTTCCTCTTAAAGAACCCACACATGAACTCACTGACTCAGACTCACTCCCTCTGAGCTCCGGCACCAGGGTAGCAGCTTGAAAGGCACCAGTGGCATACTGGGAGACACTGCACTATGCCAAGGCAAGCAGAGGCCACTTTCTCTTTTCTAAACCTTCCCTCCACAGAGCCAGTAAGCTGGTGCCATATCTGAGACTCCATCAATGGGGCTAACACTGTTTGACTCACCTTGGAGATCCCCAGACACTCTGCCCCACCCAACTTATGGGCCTATACAAGCTGCTTTTGCATGTGAATGGCTGGGCTAGGCTCTTGCTTCACAACTTCCTAAATTCTCTCAATCAAGCAACAGCTGGCTTCAGTGAGCCTCAGGCCCAGCACTAACAGCAGCCAGCTTAGATTCACAGCTTGGCTTTGCCTGGAAATCTGCAAGCCCAGAACAAGTAGCAGCCATCTCAGATTGCTTTATAGCTCAGGCGGGGTGCCCTGGGAAAAACATAAGTGGGGACTGACCTGGGCCTACACCATTCAGGAAACCACAGGGCCAGCACACCCAGTGGATAGCTACAGGCCACATTGGAGCACCACCACCCTACCCTGCACAGCTGATCCTCCATGGAGGGTGGAGGGTGCAGGTTGGTGGTCAGTGGTCACAGCCAGTCCTTGCAGCTGACTGGCCTGGATAAATCCCTCCCATTGATATGCCAACAGCAACCAAGGCTCAACTACAAGAGGAGGGTGTATTCAGCCTACATGAAGGGCCCACCTTGAGTACCCAGCTTGGGTGATAGGGGAGGCTGTGCCACTGGACCCTACAGGACACCTACTACATTAGGCCACACTACCAAGACATGGAGTCAAAGCAGCTCTACCTAATGCATAGAAATAAGCACAGGGAGGCTACCAAATTGAGGAGACGAAGAAGCATGGCCCAAATGAAAGAGCAGATTCAGACTCCAGAAAAAGAGCTAAAAGAAATAGAGATAAATAATCTATCAGATGCAGAGTTTAAAACACTGATTATAGGGATGCTCAAGGAACTTAGTGAGGACCTCAACAGCATAAAAAAGATCCAGTCAGAAATGAAGGATACACTAACTGAAATAAGAGCAATTTACAGGGAAACAACACTAAAGCGGATGAAGCCAAGAATCAAATCAATGGCTTGTAACATAAGGAGCCAAAAAATAACTGATCAGAACAGGAAGAAAAAAGAATTTAAAAAATGAGGATGGTATAAGCAGCCTCTAGGACAACTTTAAGAGGTCCAACATTTGCATCATAGGGGTACCAGAAGGAGAAGAGAAAGAGCAAGAAATTAGAAATCTGTTTGAAAAAAATAGTGAAAGAAAACTTCCCTAATTTGGTGAAGGAAATAGACATGCAAGTCCAGGGAGCAGAGTCTCAAACCAGATGGCTGCCAAGAGGCCCACTCCAAGACACGTCATAATTATGCCAGAGGTTGAAGATAAAGAGAGAATCTCAAAAGCAGCAAAAGAAAAGAATTAGTTACCTACAGAGGAGTTCCCATAAGACTGCCGGCTGATTTCCCAAAAAAACTTTGTAGGCTAGAAGGGATTGGCAAGAAATATTCAAAGTCATGAAAAGCAGGGACCTACAGCCAAGATTGCTCTACCCAGCAAAGCTATCATTTAGAATTGAACGGCAGATAAAGAGAGATTCCAAGACAAGAAGAAACTAAAGGAGTTCATCATCACCAAACCATTATTATATGAAATGTTAAAGGGACTTATTTAAGAAAAAGAAGATGATCAAAACTATGAACAATAAAATGGCAAAAAAACTCACCCCACATATCTATCAACAATTGAATCTAAAAAACAAACTAAGCAAATAAGAACTGAGACAGAATCTTGGATACTAAAAACATTTTGGTGGTTGCCAAATGGGTGCCAGTGGGGTGGGGGAGAATGGGTGAAGAGGGGAGGGGATTAAGAAGTACAAATAGATAGTTACAGAATAGCCACAGGGATGTAAAGTATAGTACAGGAAATGGAGTAGCCAAAGAACCTATACCCATGACCCAAGGAAATGAAAAATAGTGGGGTGAATGCCTGTGGGGGTGGGGGGTGCTGGGTGGAGGGAGGCAAAAGGGGAAAAATTGGGACAACTGTAATAGCATAATCAATAAAATATAATAAAAAATCTTGCTATGAATATGTGTGTAAAAAAAGAATTTTGCATCTTATGAGATGGGAGAGATTTGGGGGCCAAGATGACTTTTGTTTGTAGATTAAGCTTTGTGCCTGGATGAATCACTAGTAATGATATCACATAGATATTGAGCTTATTCTTGAAACTGACAAAGAAGGCAGGAGAACAGAATAAATTCCATCCTTGGTGCCCATATGTGCTTTTTATGAAAAAGCCAAAGACTAAGTAGAGTTCCTACATGCATGCGCGCGCACACACACACACACACATCCACAGGCTCTGGGAGCGTCCCCTTCCAGCCGCCCACCCACCCGCACTATGACACGTGCCTGCCCCCACCCCTCCCTGCAGCGCAGCTGCATTTGTCTCCTAGGACAGTGTTGCAGTCATCCTGGTACCGTAGAATAGAAAAGGCACTGGCAAGTAATAGATGCTCAGTAACTATTTCTTGAATAGAGCTGAATTAAAAAGACAACTGGAGCTCCAGCCATTTCAGACAAACTTGACTATTTATGAGGCAATCCACACTGTTTCCCATCATGTTAAATATGCAAGTTGTTGGTTCATATATTTGCCAATGACAACAACAATGAAGCAGCAGGTGACATGTGCTGAGTGCTTGCTGTCTGCTTTATATCTGTAATCTTATTTAACCCTCCAAATACAATTACAAAGCAGGCACCACTATCATTCTTGTTCTCAGACAGGAAACAGAAACAGGGACTTGTCCAGGTTTGCTGAGCTAGTTGGTGGAGGAGCAGGATTCAGACCTGGCCAGTTGGCCCAACCTACATTTCTGTAGTTCCTTCTATGCAGCAGGCACAGGCTCGGTGTGACACAAACCACTGTGTCAGTAGTTCTGAGTTGTCCGCATTTCCCAGAATGTCCTGGAGGGCTTGTTCAGATACAGATGGCTGGACCCTGGCCCTAGAGTTCCTGAGTGCGTGAGTTTGGGGTGAAGCCTGAGACTCTGCCTTTCTAATGGGTTCCCCAAGTGCTGACAGTCTGGGGCCCACTCAAAGAGCTGTTGGTCTAAAACCTTAGCCCTAGAGCAGGAACAGTGAGTTCAGTGATGTGTGCAGACGCAGCCATCTGTGGGTGGGACCTAGGGACAAAAAATGCCCAGTGAAAACAGAAATTCAGCTCTGGGGCTCTAGGGAAGAGAATGAACAATTTTTAGGCCCCTACTATGTGCCAGCCCTGCTCTGAGACTAACTTACTTACAAGACAAGGTAAGACATCTTTCTCACTTGTCTTCAGAATTTGGAGAAGTTACAGAGGCGTAACTTTGGAGAAGGTTTCGAAGTATAAAGGGTATGCATTTGACATTTCTGGGCTGGGGCCAGACTGCTCAGGAAAAATCCCAGCTCTGCTCCTTCCTGCCTGTGTAATCTCAGGCACATGACTTAGTTGCCTTGAGCTCAGGTTCCCTCTCTGGGAAATGGACGAACAGGAGTACCTACCTTATAACATTCACTGTGAGTGTCAGGTGACTTAGGGGAGCAGTGCTTGACCCAGAGGTTGTCAGTGACTTTGTAAACTGTTGGTTAACACAGCGAGACTGTGGAAGAATGAGGTTCAAGCCACTGAAAGGGAACTAGACTGAGAGTGTGGGGAATTGCTTAAAACCTGATGATAATAATATTGGTGACGATGGTGACAATAGGACAAATTCCTATTAGTATTATTCATTGAGACATTAGTGGGCCAGTCACTGTGCAAGATGCTCTGTGGTAAAGATCCACTCACTCCTCTCAGAAATCCCAACTCCCACCTCCCCTGGTGGGTGAAGAGACCGGCCTCTACCTGGCTGGCTCCATTAACACTGTGTCCCTGGCATGTTGCCGGACTTCTCTGGGCCTCCCAGATAGAGTTGGTCTCGATGTTTTTGCAGGGCTGCACTGCTCCTATCTGGTGGCTCCTTGTCCCACATCATTAGGACATGTCAGTTCTTGAAGCCTTGGTGATCCCCAGAGTGGGAAGCTCCTCTCCCTTGAGCTTCAGGCGTTAAAGCACCAGGCTCCCTGGAATAGTGATTGGGAATTCTAGGTACCTTGTGAATCATTACCAAACTACGCAGCACCTTTGAATGTCAGGCGTCTGTGTGGGAGGTGGCAGAGTTGGCTCGAGGCAAAGCTGTGCAGCAGACAGAGGTTTCTCAGCACCTTCTCAGCCCACCCTGGTGGTGGGAGCAATGGCTCTCCTTTATGTAGTACTGACTGTGTGCCAGGCACCACACATCACCCCCTGAGGCCCCTGAGCCCTTGTAGCAAGCCTCTGAGGTAGGAAGATGCAAAGTGTCCCTTTACAGATAAGGATACAGGCCCAGCTAGGTCAGGCTGCTCGCCCAAAGCCACCCAGCTCTAGAGTCAGAGCCAGAATTTGAACACAGGCCTGCCTGCCTCCTCAGCCCATGCCAGTAACCACCACCCCTAACTGTCTCCCTGTGTCTCTCCCTTTCCCCTGATTTCCTGTCATCCCTCCACCCTCCTCTCTGAACCTGCTCCTGTTGCAGGACAGGTCTGATATGCACCATTAAGTCAGGCCCACCCCCTCTCTCTCTTCCCCATTCTTGGGCACGCTCTCTTTGGGGCACTCCTGTGCCTTCTCCCTTCTTCTTCCCCCAGGTGCATTGCCTTTGCCTTTCTTTCTTCTAAGCTCCAAGTGCCCTTCTTTTGCCTCTGTAACTTGTTTCTTGTTGGCTCACCTTTTCTACCTCTGTGACTTTCTAAATAAGCTTTCTCTTATAATTAAAAAAAATAAGAGAACAGTAAAGACCCCCAGATTGATTTGGTAGCTCTGGGGTGCTGTGTGCTCTTGACCGTGAACCACAGGGACCCTTCTGGATCCAACATTCTTTGAGGCTGTGGTTAAAACATGTTAAAAAGGCTGTCTGCAGTTCCACTAGGTTTTGCACGATTGCAGGTGTGGGATTCAGCACATTTAAAAAATTACACCAAAATATATTTTTTATACAAAGGAAAGAGCACCAGACGTGGAGTCTGAGAACTCACTCTGGCTGTTTCACGAACGCACTGTGTGACGTTGGGCAAGTCCCTTTCCCTCTCTGTGCCTCATTTTAAATGAGGGTTGGATGAGATGGTCCTTCTTGGCTGTACAATTTGGAAATCACATTCTGCCTTCAAAATGCTTATATACCTGGCCACGCCCTTGCTGAAGGTCAGGGTCTTTCAGGACAGGCACTGGTACCCCTCATTTGCCTTGGTTGGTGTCGCCAGGGTCTAGACAGCACCTCTCACAAAGTCTGTGTTGAGTAAGTGCTGCAGAAGGAATGAACGCTGTTTCACAGCATCTGGTAGGCCGCTCCATTCTGCAGACTAACGTATTACATTAGGTAATCACCCATGATAGTAGCTAATCTGGGTTCTTAAAAAGGAACTGTATTATGCTTTGTTTTATTTGATTAAAAAAAAGCACAGCTTTGAAGAAATCGTGTTTATCTTTAACTACAGTTTAAAAAATAATTTTTAGTAAAACATTCTGAAAGTCAGTCAACGATATGGGGTTTCCTCTAGTAGCTTTCTTGGAGGAAAGCAAAAAAAAAAAGTGCTACTCAGTCACAGGCAATGCTTCTTGGGAATTTAAAGGCACTGACATGAAAAATTTAGCAGAATGAGCTAGCTGCCTGAAAACCTGGTTATAGATTGCATTGACATCTTTAAAATTAGTGTCAGTTGCAGACCAACTAAGAGCTCCAAATTCTAATCTTATTTCTGATCCTGACTTGTTTTAGCCTCAGAACAAGTCACTTAAATGCCTGCCCCAAGCTTGCTCCTATGGCAAAGGATGAGAGCATCGCTCTATTTCAGCCTTGCCTAGTGCTTCTTCCTTTCTTTCTTCTTTTTATGTCTTTTTAAAGAAGCATCTAATCCATTCCTGTTTTTATCCTTTTCTTCCTGCTCCCTTCTCCACCTTTCCCCTCCCCTCCTCTTTCTTCTTATTTTTTCAATTGGGCGAAATGTAGGATTAGGAAATAGAAACTACCAGGTCTGTTGGTCTGTCTCCTTCTTTAGCAATGGAGACAATATTTACGAAAGATCTTTGTGTGGATTTCACAGCAAAGGCAAGTTGAGAACCTCAGCCAACCAGGAGAGAGCTTCCTGACAGTGGAGTGAAATTTTGGTTCTTGTCTACTCAGTGTTTTGCTTTTCAAACCAAATTCCTAGCCCTTTGCGAGGGTTCCTGCTCTAACATTAAATGTACCCCTTTGTCCAGGCAGAAAAGTCTCAGCTGCTAAGAGTCTGTAGCTATAGCTAAGGAGATTTTGGCCTCAACTGTGGTGAGAGGAAGGACTGATAGTTTTAGAGTAAAACTAAGGCCCCAAGATGGTCAGTGTTGAAGGCAAATGGTGAAGGCATTTATTTGGTGCAAGGTTTTGTCAGAGATGATTTCGCTTA
>PVKM010029718.1:0-17637 GCA_004027735.1 Carollia perspicillata | reverse complement strand
GATCCCACTGAGAAGATGCTGGCCCTCATATGTAAAATCCAGGTAATTGGTTATCATTCTTGCAAAATAGTGAAAATAATGATCCTGAGATGTTAGGCATGAATTTCAAATGAAGCAAGGCCTCTGAATAAAATAGGTAGCTCAAGAAATCTCTTCACCACTGCCTCTGTGATACTCAGGTTGCCAGTTATGGGATGAGGACAGCAACAATAACATAGAAAAAGGTATAGTATTGTGTTTCCTGGTTTAATGATGGATGTTATATGCCAATTAATTTTCCTAAGATTCTTTATCCTATCTGCCTCTTCTAGATTACCCTTAAATTCTAAAGGGCCACATATATTGTTATGTTACAAAATTCTTAGGATTTCAGCAGGAAGCTTTAATGTGTTTATTTATAATTATAAAATACTTAAATTCAAACCTATTTCATGCATAAAGCAGCACTTAGGGTCAGGGGTTTAGAATGTGGAATAAAACCAAGCCAGCTAGGTTTTGTTTTAAATTATATAATAGGCTATTTCATTTGGGCTGGTAACAAATAATTTTTTTAAAAAATCTGTTTCTGAAAGCAACTCTTAAATCTATGGCAAAAAATTAAGAAACAGTGTGATATGGTAAAAATCATAAAACATAAAATATGTGCACCAAAAATATTCTGAGTGGCATTCAAGGTACTGAATAGAGACAATTACAGCATCTATGTTTTTAGATTTGCAGATAACACCCCAAAATTTTAGCCACAGATCCAAGTAAACACTGAGTGCTTAAACTGATCCCTTGTAAATTAGAATATTCTGGGTTGTAAGACGTCATTAAAGAGAAAAAGTAAAAAATTTTCTCATACAAATATAAAATTTCTAAAGCTCAAAGATTGTATATAAGTCATTAAGTAGCAAGTCAATTAGTAACAAGGTACCACCAGTTCAAAGGGGATTTCAAAGAACACACATAAGCAGACAGTCCAGAAAGTGAAATAAACGAACTTAGAGCTACAGAACTGGTAAATACCGAGAGCAGAATAATCAATGCTATTCCAAAGAATAACAAACCTTTTCATTTCTATGGACAAGAATCATTTGGATTCTTATTGGTTTCTTTTTAAAAATATATTTTATTGACTATGCTATTACAGTTGTCCCGTTTTCCCCTCTGTATTCCCCTCCGACCTGAGCACCCCCTCCCACCTGCATTCCTCCCCCTCCCCGTGGTTCATGTCCATGGGTCGGTCATACATGTAAATTCTTTGGCTTCTCCATTTCCTGCACTCTTCTTACTGATTTCTGACAACTCACAATGTTGTCAAGCAGTGCAGAGATAAGGGAACATGCAGGCCCCTACAGACACTGAAAATTCGGAGAGGCACACCAAACAGGACACCCTGTTATCTTTTCTGCCTATGTTGGTGTGTTCCCAATTTTTCCTGACAAGGAGGGAAATTCCTGACAATTTTTCCTGCATTTTAGGGTTCCTAACAGTTTACCACCAAACATATTGCTATGAGTCAGACCACACTCTAAACTACAGAATATCCACTCACAAGCCACACTCCCCAAAGCATAAACTGGAGGAAGTGGTTGGCCCTACCCCACGCAAAAGATGGCAGCTACTTAGACACATCCGCAAATCCCAGAAAGCTGGGGCATAGAGACACTGCCCCAAGTAGCAAAAATGATGGAGTTCCCTGAAAACACTACACTGTAAATATGTGGGAACCAGGAAACAACTAAATGAGCAAAAGAGAATAATTACTCCTCAACACCAAACATTTACGAAAGACTATCCCTCAACAGAAATCGTGGCACACACACACGCACATGATCACACGCTCTCATGCCAACTGATAAAGGTGTAGGCACCAACCCTCAAGTAACAGAAACTCAAATTGTGTTATCCTATCCCTAAAACACAAAATGTCATTATACACCCAAATAAATACTGGATGCCCACGGTCCCCTCTGACAAAAACCCTCTCCTTAACCAACCTTTCCTCAGGCTCCTCTGAACTCTCTTCCAGATGAATCCTTGACTTTTGAGTTCCCGTGTTCATCTTCGCATCACTCAGTTTTAGCACGAATCCTGTCACATTGGGTTAGCAGAATTCCCACTCACCTGTGATGGTTCCTCTTAGTAATTTCCACCCACTGACATTCGCCCTGCTCCCGGCCCATAAATCTCCACTGTCCGTGCTCCACAATCACTGAGCCCAGTTCTGCACCGAGATTTCTTTTCCCCTATTGCAGCAGTTCCTGAGTAAAACCTGTTTTTACCACTTGAACTACTGACCAGCTCTGGTTTTCTCTGAAACCCCCAAATACAGAGGTCATTTACACCATGAAAGACTCATAGTACTCACAGAAAACCTGGGGTATCATCTCCCAATTATGAGAGTTGTTATAGTTTAACTACCTATAGACTAGAAATGTTTCAAATAAAGCATATATATAAAATAATATGCATATATAGATAGATAACGTGACATCATATTGACAATACGCACATGTTATTTTTATATATTGACAGGAATATACATCATATATAATGATTTATGCATATAGCAATATATAGTGTTTTATATATTAACATTAAAATATGTCAGTCTTTATTATGTGGCACTTAGTTATTAAACAAGTACTATGGCCTAAGTATAATGGGGGAAATTTAAAATAAATATAACACGTAGTCCCTGCACTCAATGATTTTGTGGCAGTAGATAGGACACAAACACACGACATATAATTTTAGAAGGAACTATAAAGATTAAGGGCTCCAATGTAAAACAGTGTTATTACAAGTCAGTGTGCAAGTAAAAACTATCTGGGGGAAATTACCAATAAAAATCCTTTAAACTCTCCCATAAAGTACATACAACCTTGTACCACTTCTCAGCAGACTCATCGAAGCCAATTTTGCCTGAAGCCCTCTATCAGACACCAGTTACTTAGGACCCAAATGGCCTGCATCTTAAAGGCCACGTTTTCTGGAAAACTAAGTAAAATGTGCACGATGTGACCTCCTCTGATTATGTTTCAGAGTCAGAAGAACGAACGGCTGTGAGCTGGAACTGCTCTGCAAGACCCGCGGCGTTTGTGAACTGTGCTAGTGCTTACCAGGTCCTTTGCAAACAGCAGTTTTGACAGGGTGCAGTAAACAGTGAGATCAAGCCTGGAGATAACATGCCTAAAGATACTCAGTGAAATATGTTAGCCTAAGGATGGATAGAGAAGTGAGTGAGTTAGTGAGCTAATAAACAAACAAATGAACAAAGCTGCCTGGCCTTCTGTACTCTGAGATTTGTTCATGTCAGTGGCCCACCAATGAAAACACCAGCTCCCTGGTGCTCCCTGCCTACCCTCTTCAGACAATTAAGAGGTGACCAAAGTTCATTATAAAGACCCAGTAGATGACCACAAGTCCTAGTACAGCACCAAAAGCAGTAGAGGTGGGAGGAGACCTCTGGCCTCAGTATAGAAAAAAAACTGCTGATACCTAAGAGAAGAGACACAGAGAGAAGGGACAAAAAGAAGCCAATGTAACTTATTTCCTTTATATAAGGCTCCTTCTCTCTGAATAGTTATGTGAAATGTTGAGAACAGCATAGTCTTCTATATGATGAGACTGCAGTTCCTCTGGGGAAAAGGTCGTCAAATGTAAGTGCTCAGCAAAGTGCTGGCACCCTTATTTGAGAACTCGAGACAGCAAGCAGGAAGATGGCAGAGATCCTGAGACTACAGTGCACAGCACCAGTATTTCAACCCTAATTCCAGTGAATGAGCATACTCATCCTACTATGTGGGAAGGTCAAAAGTGTGAGAATCCTTAATGCAGGCACATATGCAACTTATAATAAACATTTCCTTAGCCTGCATTACCAAGTACATGAGCACAGTAGCGCTGGGCAGAAATCTTTATATTCTGATTTTTCTTTTATAAGAGGAACTCAAAGTTACCATGGGAACCTAGGGCTAAGTAATATGTTATCTGGTCTATTTATGACACATCCTTTTCTCTACATTTGTAGACACTACTGCTTTTTAAAAATAATTTTGAAGAAAATCATGTTTTAAACCTGAGTTCCATGTCTGTTTTCACAAAGAACGTCTTAGAGTCACTCAGTTCAATTTGTAATTCAGCATAAGTATATTTACTGAGCACCTCCCATAGGCCACCGGTAGGTGCTGGGGATACCCCAGTGAACAAAAGTGCTGTTCTCCCGGGGCTTACGTTGTAGTGGAAATGAAAGTGCACAGGGATTCTTGGAAAGACCCAGCCGAGACAGTTCTTCTTCTATGGCTCTCAACAGGTTTGTAAAGGGGCAGGCGATGAACTGGAAACCACAGACCTGGATCCCAAGCTCACCTCTGCCAGGGCTAACCTGAAGACCCTGAGCAACTGAACAAACTCTCCACATCTCAGGTTCCTCTTAATCTTCAGAAAACTCTATGCTTGTGGTGCTATAGACAGTCTCTCATATTTTCATCATTCCTGATTAAGGGAAACCAAGCACTTCCTGCACTGTCATGCACTGCCAGAGAATGTTTCAAGAAAGAGCATTCTAAAAAAAGTCTTCCCTTGAAGAAATGAAAGTGATTTTTCTCAAGAAACCTGCTGCTAGACAATCTATAATGTCAATATTATAAATATTCATTTGAAAACTCTCATGGAGGAGACTGAGGAAAATGCATGCTCTTGTATAAAAACATCTCTAAACACATGCAATCATTATTTTATTATCTAATAACATTTAACTTGCTAAATTAAACATTTACCTCTGCTTCCTACAAACCTGCAAAAGAGTGGAGTTTCTACAGGGAGCAAGCAGAGGGTAAAGGAGTAAAAATACTATGAGATGACAAAAATAAAGAGAGTAGGAATGAAAACAGTAATAGGTGCAGGTGTTGACGATTTGGGGGGAGATGGAAAGCATAAGGGAGCTCTACTGACTTACCAAAGCAAGAAAATCTGAGCAGTAAGGGCTAAATAGGTAGACACTAACACGAAAGCTGATTTGAGCTTCAGACACTCTCAGAGTTGAAGGCTCCAAATATCTCAGAAAGCAAACAAAACCCACCAACAAAAAGATTCATTGAAAATGTGTTTGAGAATGTAGACCCTTCCAGTTCTCTTCCACATGATGGCAAGAGACAGGAATTATTTCTTCCAGTAAAACAGAAAAAGGGGGGTTACAGATTCTGGGATGTCAAGTGCAGCCAATAGCAGGAAAGGACTCTTACTGAAAACAGAGGACATGTTAAACAGCTATGTTCCCAATGATGAAATCCGCCTCAGGACACTTCCCTCTCCACGCTGACACCTAAGCCCAGCTACCCCAACACCACTGCCCTTTCCACTGAGCCAAGGTCCCCAGTCTACTAGAGCCACTTCCTGCTCTCCCAAAGGAGCCGTCAGCAGATGTCACACCTCATATTAGGACAGACACCCACATCATTTCAGCTGATTCTTACATCTGCTTACCCTAGAATTGAGATTAGCCATAATGTAACCTTCATCCACCATACAGTAATTATTTTGTTCTTAATAATAGCACTAACACTGTGGCCAGGTAGCTCAGTTGGTTACAGCATCATCCTGATACATCAAGGTAGTAGGTTTGAACCCAGCACATACAAGAAGCAATCAATACATACATAAATATGTGGACAAACAAATCGATGTCTGTCTGTCTCTCTCTCCTTTCTCGCTCTAAAATCAGTAAGTAAAATTTAAAAGTAACACTGACATCTGCAGAACCTATAAACTTTCCAAAATAATTTTCATAACATTATCCCACTTGAACTGACCCACGGCATCACCTTTCCCAGTAGGCAATCACCTTACCTCCATCCATCCTCATGGCCACTGCCCTGTTTCATTCTCCACTTCTGCTGCCTGATGACAACCACCAACAGCCTCATGGCTGAGCCTCTTCTGCTCTTGCCCACATCTGTGACACTGCAGCCAGCTGTAACTATGTCATCCCTGCTCAAAACCCTATAGCAACAACCAGTTGACCTGAGGATAAAGTCCATAATCTTAGCATAGCATAAAAGACCTTTCTTCATTCATTCTCCGTCTGCTTCTCTGAGCTTTATCTCTCAGCCTCTTCACTTAAGAACCATTGAAACCATATTGCTATACTCTTCCTGGCCTCAGGCCCTGACTTATTCTCTGCCTGGAAGCTGTCTGCTCACACTCGTAATGGTAAGAGGAAATCAGTATGATAGTAAAGCACTGTGTCCGGTTCTCCTTCAGGCCATCCCTGACACTGGCAGGACAAGAGTGTACACTGAGGTGCCCCACCCTCTTCTATACCTAGCTTTCACCTTAAACAGCCTCCTCCTCACACACAAGAGGTGGCCCCAGCTGCACATCCAAGGTCTGTCGATGCCCCTCCCACAATAACGCAGTCTACAGTCAGGAGGGTGGACCTGGGAAAAGCCCCTGAAGGCCCAGGAAGCAGACCTGGACCTTTTAAGAATGTAATCCAATGTCGTGTTACCTAGAATGTGGTATAAAAGGGGTGGAGGAGGGGGGCACAACCCCTAGGTGGGCACATCTCCTTGGCCCGCAGCGTGCGAGGCAGGATGGGGGACACAGCTGGAAAAGAACCAGAGCGGGGCTTTCACAGCAGAGACCAAGGCAGGGGCCCCTCTTGCCTGGTGCAAAGAGAGTACCTATCTGTCTCAGATAACAACATCCAAACTGAAGTGCAGCAAAAAGACATGTACCACTTCATCAGAGAACTTCCTACGAGGAGGTAGACGACAACACAGAAGAGAAGGTCCAGAGTTGAAGTGTGTACGAATGGCAGATACAAGGATTCTGCTACAAAGTGGACCCCCCGAAAGTGGGAGTAATCCAGTGGGAGAAAGGAAACAAGAATTCTGCTGAAAACGCACTTTGCTGATTTCAGGTTGGCTCAGGGAAGGGCGAACTCTGCATCTGAATGCAGCGAAGCTGCTGCAGAGTTCGGACAGAACAGATTGACAAAAATGCAGTTTAAATTCAAAAGCCAATAACTGTCAATGCTGCCACTTCAAACTGAGCTTTCCAGAAATTCCAGGAATTCAGCGGCTCTGAACCCTCTGACATCCAAATGATCTTTTTGCTTGTTAGACCCTGGGAGTTAATGATAAACCTCAAAACCTTATAAGCAGAATTCAGAATAAAAACAGAAGCTTCCCCTCCCTCTCTGAACTCCACCGGAAGCAGAGTAGGCCAGCAGTCACTCCTCTCCCAATCCAATCCCCTCGCTATTGTCTGTGCTCTCAGACCCATCACACCTCCCCGCGTCCTGGAGAGCCGGTGACCTCAGGGAAACTTAAAAATAAATCTTCACGAACCACTTGCTCCAAACTCTTTATTTTCTACCATAAATCATTGTTCAGCTTTGTCTGTTCTCCTCATATGTTGATTTTATCTGATTACACAACAGTACATGTTCAGTGTGAAAATTTTAGAAAATACGCAAACATAAAATCTGTTAAGACGTCAGTATATTTATTCTTAAAATTGAGATAGCATTTCTGTTATCAAGTTTTGTTTCTTTTTTTATTGTTGTTCAATTACAATTGTCCCAATCCCGCCCACATTGCTCACCCTGCCGACCCCACCCCAGCTCCCGTACTCAGTCTCCACGCTGTCGTCCATGTCCATGGGTCATTTATACCTGTTCTTTAACTAGGCCCTTCCCTTTCTTTCCTCCCTTATGCCCTGACCCCCTCTGTGGACACAGTCTGTTCCTTGTTTATATACCTCTAGTTCTATTTTGCTCTTTCGTTTATTATGTTCACTAGGTTCCACATATAGATAAGATCATATGATATTTGTCTTTCACCACCTGGCTTATTTCACTCAGCATAATGCTCTCCAGTTCCATCCATGCTGTCACAAAGGGTTGGAGTTCCTTCCTTCTTTCTGCTGGGTAGTATTCCACTGTGTAGATGTACCACAGTTTTTTTGATCCACTCGTTTACTGATGGGCACTTAGGCTGTTTCCAGCACTTGGCTATTGTAAATTACTCTGTTATTGTAAATAACAGAGGGGTGCACAGGTTCATTTGAATTGGTGTTTCAGGATTCTTAGGGTATAATCCCAGCAATGGAATCACGGGATTAAAAGGCAATTTCATTTTTAGTTTTTTGAGGGAACTCTATACTGTTTTCCACAGTGGCTGCACCAGTCTACGTTCCTACCAACAGTGCACTAGGGTTCCCTTTTTTCTGCATCCTTGTCAGCACTTGTTGTTTGTTGATTTGTTAAGAATGGCCATTCTGACTGGTGTGTGGTGGTATCTCATTGTAGTTTTAATTTGCATCCTTCTGATGGCTTGTGATGTTGAGCATCCTTTCATATGCCTATGGCCCTCTGTATGTCCTCCTAGGAGAAGTGTCTGTTCAGCTCCTTTGCCCATTTTTTAACTAGAATGTTTGTCTTCATAGTGTTGAGTTGTATAAGTTCTTTATATATTTTGGAGATCAGACCCTTGTTAGAGGCATCATTGGCAAATATGTTTCCCCATACGGTTGGTTCCCCTTCCATTTTGACGAGGTTTTCTTTAGCCATGGAGAAGCTTTTTAATTTGATACAGTCCCATTTGTTTATTCCTTCCTTTATGTCCCTTGCCCTAGAGGATGTATCAGTGAGAATATTGCTGCGTGGGACATCTGAAGTTTTACTGCCTATGTTTTCCTCTAGGACTTTTATGGTGTTGTGGCTTACATTTAAGGTCTTCATCCATTTTGAGTTTATTCTGGTGTATGGTGTAAATTTGTGGTCAAGTTTCATTTTTTTGCATGTACCATTCCAGCTCCCCCAACACCATTTGTTGAAGGGGTATTATTATTCCATTTTATGCTTCTGCCCCCTTTGTTGAATATTAATTGATCATAGAGACTAGGATTTATTTCTGGGCTGTATTCAGTTCCATCGATCTGTGTGTCTGTTCTTATGCCAGTAGCAGACTATTTTGATTACAGTAGCCTTGTAATATAGTTTGATATCTGGTATTGTGATTCCTTCCTACTGTGTTCTTCTTCCTCAAGATTGCTGCAGCTATTCAGGGTCTTTTTTTGGTTCCATATAAATTTTTGAAATATTGTTCTAAATCTGTGAAATATCTCATTGGTATTTGAACAGGGATTGTGTTAAATCTATAGATTGCTTTGGGTATTATGGACATTTTAATGATGTTGATTCTTCCAATCCATGAACATGGTATATGCTTCCATTTGTTTGTGTCTTCCTTAATTACTTTCTTCACTGTTGTGTAGTTTTCTGAATGTAGGACTTTTGCCTCCTTGGTTAAATTTATTCCTAGGTACTTTATTTTTCTTGTTGCTATGGTAAATAGGATATTTTTTTCCTAGTTTCTGGCCTCACAAAAAGAGTATGGGAGTCTTCCCTCTCCTTGAATTTTTTGGAATAGTTTGAGAATGATAGGAATTAGCTCTTCCCTAAATGTTTAGTAAAATTTGCCTGTGAAACCGTCCAGTCCATGGCTTTTTTGTACTGGGAGTTATTTGATTACTGCTTCAATTTCACCAGCTGCTATTGGTCTATTCAGGCTTCCTGCTTCTTCTTGACTCAGTTTTGGAGGATTATATGTTTCTATATATTTGTCCATTTCACCCAGGTTTTCAAATTTCTGGCATATTTGTTATTCATAGTAATTTCTTATGATCCTTTGCATTTCTGTGGTATCAGTTCTAATTTCTCCTCTTTTATTTCTGATTTTCTTATTTATTCATTATTCTATTATTATTTTTTTAATTTTAATTGTTGTTCAAGTACAGCTTTCTGTCTTTAACTCCCAACCCAGTCCACCCCCCGCCCAGTGCTCCACACCTCCCTCCCATTTCCACCCCCCTTAGTTTTTGTCCATGTGTCCTTTACACTTGTTCCTGTTATCTCTTCCCTTTTTCCCCTGAAATTCCCTCCCCTCTCCCCTCTGGTTACTGTCAGCCTGTTTTCTATTTCAGTGTCTTTGGTTATATTTTGCTTGCTTGTTTGTTTAGTTGCTTAGGTTCCTATTAAAGGTGAGATCATATGATATTTGTCTTTTACTGCCTGGCTTATTTCACTCAGCATAATGCTTTCCAGTTCCATCCATGCTGTTGCAAAGGGTAGGAGCTCCTTCTTTCTTTCTGCTGCATAGTATTCCATTGTGTAAATGTACCACAGTTTTTTGATCCATTCATTTACTGATGGGCACCTAGGTTGCTTCCAACACTTGGCTATTGTAAATTGTGCTGCTATGAACATTGGGGTGTGTAGGTTCTTTTGGATTGGTGTTTCTGGGTTCTTAGGATGTAATCCTAGCAGTGCAATTGCTGGCTCAAAAGGCAGATCTATTTTTAGTTTTCTTAGAAAATTCCATACTGTTTGGGTCCTCTCTCTTTTTTCTTGATGAGTCTGGTTAAAAACTTGTCAATTTTGTTTATCTCTTCAGAGAACCAGATCCTGTATTTATTAATCTTTTGAAATGTTCTTTTAGTCTCTATGCCATTTAATTCTTTTCTGAGCTTGATTATTTCCTTTCTTCTATGTGCTCTGGGCTTTGTTTGTTTTTGTTCCTCTAATTCTTATAGATATAGGGCTGGGTTGTTTATTATATCATCTAGTTTTTATTATTAAAGTAATAAATAATTACTCTAGAAAAATTAGAAAATACAGGTAAGAATAAATTTTCTTTCTGAAGCTATCTCTTGATTAATTTTTCTAATATTTTACTTATTTATTTTTAGACAGAGGGGAAGGGAAGGAGAAAGAGAGAAACATCAATGTGTGGTTGCTTCTTGTGTGCCCCCTACAAAGGACCTGGCCTACAACCCAGGCATGTGCCCTGACTGAGAACAGAACCAGCAACCCTTTGGTTCACAGGTTGGGGCTCAATCCACCGAACTACACCAGCCAGGGCTTGATTGATATTTTAAAGTCAATATATGACATAGTTACTCCAAACAAGAAAATAAAACATTTTTATCTTCACAAAATATAATACTCTTCCATGTACCTAGGGATGAATTAAGACAAAAAATAAAAGGCACACTAGTTAAAAATTATAAAGCCATAGGTTTTACTCTTTCTCTCAATAGTATGCACATCTTTTCTTTCTAGAAATATAAATATTTTCTCAGTCCTCTCTCACTACCTTCTCATGCATGATCCAGCTCAGAAGTATTAAAAAGACAGATTATTCATAGTCTAAGAAAAACCTGAAATGAACTTGATTCTATTCCCACATCTATGAGTCTCAATTTTCTTGCCTATCAAAGTAATAAAGTTATAATATCTTCTCTCCTTATCTTGTAGGACTATAAGAATAAATTAACTGAAATCACTATACAAATATGAGATGATCATTCAGACACAAGATATGGTAATGTTTAGGTCTGTTTCCCAGGAAAATCTTATTGCATTATTATATTTCAGGCCACATACTTACTAGGCACTAGAAAATAAGGTCTGTAACCTCTTTAGCTCACTGCAGTTTACAAAGGTATTTCACTTAACACTGTCTGATTTGTTATCAACAAATCGGACGGCAACAGTGTGTGGGAGGTACTTAACACCTCATTTCCTCAATTCTAAGATGCAAATTCAAAGATTTCTGAAATTCGTACCAAAAGAAACTTGCCACTGGCTGTGCAGAATGATGCCATTGTCCCAGCCTGTGCCTCTCAAAACTTAACAATAGGTCAATTATCCTTTCATCTGATTATCACTTCAGTTGAGTTATTTGTATCCCAAGAGTTGAATTTTAGCTTTATTTGTTGCTTACAACATCTAAAAAAAAAAAACCTCGCATAATACAATGATATGGCAAGAAACCAAAGGCGAATGTGTACAAAAGGCACCTCTCCCACAAGAAGTAATGCAATTACAGCAGAGAAGTCCAAATTCCCGAGGAACAGCCCACAGAAGTGAAAAGCTAGAAGAGAACTACTTCATGCATCTTGCAGGACTGCCACCCAGATATTATCTACCAAACACTTCTCAGTAACTCCAGACGGTGTTTAATTACAAGTGACAAAATCATGAATGTAACCTCCTAGAAAAAATATTTTAGGGATATTTATAAAACAAGGCTCAAATCACTTATACAAGAAAATACAAATTTTAAAAAACCGAAACAATAGGGAATGTAAGAACATAGTCCAGTCTTAACTAGGTGACACTCTTAAGACCAACTGATTAAATACACATAGTTGACCCTTGAACAACGTGGGTTGGAGCTGCACCAGCCCACTTACTTGCAGAATTTTTTCAGTAACTATATAGTCTGCCTTCCATATCCCCAGTTTTCCCATCTGCAGATCTAACCAGTCATGGATGGAAAACAGAACTTCCTACTGATGGTTGGGAATCTGTGGATGGGGAGAGCAGACTGTATGGATTGCTCTGCGCCATTTTGCATAAGGGACTTGAGCATCTACAGATTTTGGTACCCACAAGGCAGTCTGGATCCAGTTCCCTGTGGATACCAAGGGAGGACTGTGGTTACATTTTTGAGTAATCAAAAGTTAAACAAAATGTAAGACTGCGTGTGGATTAGAACCCCTTGACCCCACATTATTCAAAGGTCGACTGTAAACCCTGCTGAGCCAGGGAAAGAGGCAACAAAAGAGAAGCGTTGGTGGTGACTAAAGCCAGAAGGTAGAGAGAATGAAAGAGGGAGAACAGAACAATGAAAGAGACGAACTGCAGAGATCGGTGTCCCCGACGGCAACACCGAGGTTGTGTCGGGCCAATACAAACCAGGATCCTAAGTCAGGTTTAGAAAAGAATCATGTCACCCAGTCCCAGGAACTGGTGACAGAAGTAATTCAGAAGGAGGTTTAGACATTTCAAGTGAAGGTGCAGACTCAGTCATGGACACTAATACTAAAGAAGAGGATAGAAGATTAAGTGGTTGCATTTATATTATTGTTGGTTGGAAAAAAATTATTGTGCATTTAACACAATAAAGAGTTCTTCCACCCTTCAAAAAAAAGTCAATAAAACTGTGCATTTTAAACTAAGTGATGCTTTAGAACTGAGGAAAGATGGGATCGTGATTCAAGATTTCTGAGATCCAGCAGCATGTGTAAGGCATAGCTAGCTAGAAGGCAGAAATAGCACAGGTAAACTTCTGCCTTCACTGTCTCACAACTACTAATCTACTAATGTTAGCAATTTACTTATTAATATGTATTATGGGTACTCCTTTTATTACTTGCTCTTAGTATTTAGCAATTCCTATCTCGGCTGGATCCCATCCCCCCTCAGTAGGCTTTTTGTATTGTACTTCTTTTTCGCCAGCTCACTTTCCCCTTCTCCTCACAATTCTAAAGTACACACTAACATTTTCAAGCCATACATGAAAGCTCAGTGCCTTCGCCGTCAGCGCATAACCTTGCATGCTACCACAGCAGAAAATAAAATCTCTCCAGGCACGAATTTCCTCAAACTGTCTTCCTCCTTCTGTGTGCATGTCTGTGTGGGCACAAACTTCCCGGCGTGCCTTCTTCCCTCGGGTCTCATGCAACAATGCATCCTTCCTACTTTACGAAATTAGTATCTGAGTGTTCTTCAAACCCATCCTCTCCTCAAACTTGTGCCATTAATTCTTCCGCCTCTCCTTTGCTTCCGTTATGCCTCTCCCTCCCTTCTGGTTCTCCTCTCAGCCTATAAATTAGTCATGTCTCTTCCATTATTAAAAAAAAAAAAAAGAAACCTCCACTGACCCTGTGTGTCGGTGATTCATTAGTTGCTCCTCAAATCCATTCTCCACCCTTCTCTGTCCCAAGTGTAGCCCAGAGAGGCTGACCTCTCGAGACTATACGGGTCAAGTTCCTTAGTCCTCTGGATTCAGGTTATGTTCATCCAATCAGACGCACTGGCAGCAGCGTAAAGGGGAAGTTGTCTCCTTCCTACTTCCCACAGCCACTGAGCTTTCATAACACCAACACTCTCCCTTGCCCCTTCAGGGTATGAGTGCTAAGACCTTCCTGATCTATTCCCTTAAAATCACTCCATTCCTCCATAAAGAGTTTCTTTATTAAATTTGATTCAGTTGAACTTTGTGTGTGAGCTGTTTCCTGCTAGGACTCTGACTGAAACATCTCACGTCCCCCTCCAGCTCCTTTCCATTTCTTGCCAGCCGTGCTTCCTGAAACGGAAGTCTGTGCTCAGGCCTAGAGGGTTACTGTGCTAAGTGAAATAAGTCAGATAGAAAAAGAGAGATACCATATGACCTCACTTATATGTGAAATCTAAAACACAGAATAAATGAACAAGCAGAACAGAAACAGCCTCATTGACATAGAGGGGCAGGGAGGTGGGAGGCTGGGTGACAAAGATGAAGGACTTATGAAGTACAAATTGGCACAAGGATGTCAATACAGTAAAGGGGTTATAATAAAAAATATTGTAATAACCATGTATGGTGTCCGGTGGGTACGAGACTTATCAGGGGATCACTTTGTAAATTATATGTCTAACAGTTATGCTGTACACCTAAAAATAATATAATATTGAATGTAAACTGTAATTGAAACATAAAAAAGAGAGTATACAATTCTTTTTAAAAAACTTAAGAGATATTTTTTTAAAGTTTTAGTCAAAGATACATAACCTGAATGTGGTCCAAGAACTTATTACAGCCAAACATAACTTAATTATGGGGATCTGTTATGAGAAATGTATTGTTAGGTGATTTCATTGTTGTGCAAACATCATAGCGTGCACTTACACAAACCGAGGTGCTATAGTCTAGTACACACCTGGGCTATGCAGTACAGCCCATTGCCCCTAAGCTACAAACTTGCACAGCATATAGTACTGAATATCAATACTGTTGATCACTGTAACACAATGGTGAGTATTTGTGCAGCTAAGCATATCTACAAAAGGCACAATAAAAATACTACATAAAAAATTTTAAAAAAAGGTACACCTATATAGAGCACTTACCATGAACGGAGCTTGCAAGACTGGAAGTTGCTCTGGGTGAGTCAGTGAGTGAGTGGTGAGTGAACACGAAGGCCTAGAACATTACTGTCCACTACTGTAGACTTCATAAACACTGTACACTTAGGCTACACTAAGTACAAAACAACATAAGATAAAATCAAGCACAGGAGAAAAGGATGCAATCAAGAGACACAGTAAATGCAAAATGTATGAGGCTGCCACTGCTGTAACACAGCATGGTATTTTACAGCAACCTTTTTTCATACAAGTAAAAAGAGGACATTCTATAAAGCACAGTATAGTAAAGACACAAACCAGTAACAGTTATTTGTTATCATTATCAAGTATTATGCACTGTACATAATTGCATCGCTATACTTTTGTATGACTGGTAGCACAGGTTCGTTTACATCAGCATCACCACAGACACATAAGTAATTCACTGCACTGTGACTTAAGATGGCTATGACATCACTAGGTGATACAGTTTTTCAGCTCTGTCATAATCTTACAAGACCACCCTCAAATGTGCAGTCCATCACTGACTGAAATGTTATGTGGTATATAACTGTATAGCCCTATAAAAATAATAGGCACTTGATAAATGTGTATTGATGAACTTAATAGAAAAGGAAGAATTTATGCCTTTGGCCAATTGATTAATTTCCATTGATAAGTCCAAACTTCTCAATGAGTAAGTCCATTAAAGGCATAACTATCATAAATTGTACCAGGCTGCCCCTAATGCTGAGGCTCAGAAGGGGAATTAACTTTCTAAAAATTTGATGGTGGGAGTCCAAAGTGTTACAGGTAAGTTTAACTTTTTTATAATTCCTTCCCTGTCAGAGACAAATCTAATACCCAAATCTAAGATGTTTCATTTATTAGTCAGTGTTTCTCAATTGTCTGAGAGGGACACTCATCACACAGGGCTGTCCCCGCTCATCCCATCCAGACTAATCTTACAGTTTAAAAACAGAGTATTGCCATTTGATCTAAACCACGTTTTCTAATGGTAATATAACAGTTGTAGAAATGAATAATTAGAAATAGATCATCCATTGGCTCCAAATTCTACATCATATTAAAAAGGACAACTAATTAAATACTCATACTTGCAACCATAGCAACCATTCTCTGAAGAACCAATGCAGCTCTCCAACATTACAGTTCACTCGTCCCCCACACTCACTTTTATATCACTCACTAGTATCAGGTAAGCCCAAAATTATGTAACCTACACAAAAGAACAAGAGGAACTCCCATAGTCCTCTAATACAAAGACATCTAAATCAACTGTGATTGCAGTTACTCAGCCCTGTGCTTAAACTACACAAATACGGGAGGATTATCAATTAGCTGTTTCAACCTTAAAGCAGAAAAACTAGCTCGTGTTCACAATTTATTCCAAGTACAATCATGTCTATCAGAGTCCTTGATAATGATGAGTGAAAATCTACATCGATATAACATTCACACCTTTCATTTAGTTCAATCCCCTACAGGAACCTATGGCTTCAAGGCATCTTCAAATGTAATCTATCTCCTCTCAAAAAGGAAAGATGATATCAAAAAGATAAGAGTTCCCTCCAAAGAGGATATACAGATGGCCAATAAACATATGACAAGATATTCAAGGTCACTGATCATCAGAGAAATGCAAATTAAAACCACAATGAGATATCATCTCACACCTGTCAGACTGGCTATTATCAATTAATCAACAAACAACAAGTGCAGGCAAGGATGTGAAGAAAAAGGAACATTTTGCACTGTTGGTGAGAACGCAGATTGAGGCAGCCACTGTGGAAAGCAGTATGGAGATAACTCAAAAAAAATTAAAAATGGATCTGCCTTTTGCCCCAGCAATCCCACTTCTGGCAATATATCCGAAGGAACCCAAAACACTAATTTGAAAGAACATAAGCACCCCTATGTTCATTGCAGCATTCTTTACAATCACCAAGATATGGAAGCAGCCCAAGTGTCCATCAGTAGATGAATGGATAAAACGACTATGGGATATTTACACAATAGAATACTGCTCAACTATAAAAAAAGGGGAAAATTTTACCTTTGTGACAGTATGGACGGACCTAGAGAACATTGTGCTAAGTAAAATAAGCAAGTCAGAGAAAGATAAATACCATATGATTTCATTTATATGTGGAATCTAATGAACAAATTGAACTAACGATCAAAATAGAGACAGACTCATACATAGATGGAGAGCAGATGACAGCTATTCAGTGGGGGGGTTAGAGGTAGAAGGACTGAGCGAAAACGGAAAAGGATTCATGGACATGGACACCAGTGTGGTGATTGCAATGGGGAGGATGGTATAGGGTGACTAAGTGGTAATGGACAAAATACAATAAAAATTAAAATTAAATATAATTTTAAGTATATTTTATTGATTATGCTATTACAGTTTCCCAATACTTTCCTCTTTACCCCTCCTCCACCCTGTACCCCCCAACCTTCCAGCATTCCCCTCCTTTAGTTCATGTCAATGGTTGTACATACAAGTTCTTTGACTTCTCTGTTTCCTATACCATTCTTAACCTCTCCCCATCTGTTTTATGTCTACCAATTATGCTTTTTTAAAAGATAGGAGTTTCCTTCAGAACAACCTTAAGGAGTCAGAGTCAGCCTCTTCCTTCTAATGCCAGGGGGGCAGC
>PVKM010029717.1:0-17538 GCA_004027735.1 Carollia perspicillata | reverse complement strand
AGGTCCTAGTTCATCTCCACAATGCCAGAGGGGGACAGATGCAGAAGGAAGGATGAGCCTCAAGGGGCCTGGAGAACATTCTGGAACCCTGAGCTAATCGTACCACAGGGCTGATCCTGGAGAACACCCACTGTCCAAGGGGCTGACCAGCCAGCAGCAACCAGCTCTCCCCCAGGGCTCTGCTGGAGCTATGACCCTTCGCCAGGCTCCTGAACGCGTGCACTGGGCAGGAGGGGCGGTCCTGGCGGGGCTTGCTCAAACTGACATTCAGTTCCCATTACTAAAAGTGCATCTGAAGCCAAGCCCCTCAGGGTTATAAAGAGACTCGAGCTTGAACATCAAATGCGTACAGACTCAACGCTGGGAAGGCTGGGAACTTTAACCCTTCGTTTCAATGAATTCCCAAATAAAATACTGTTTATACAGCTTAAAAGCAAATTATCGTGTAGCCCAGTACTAAGCCTTCACATTCCAATTTAGACTCAGCTCCGTGGGCCAGCCCGACAGTGGAGGGGGGCGGTGGGGAGTGGGGAGGGGGGTGGGGAGAGGGTGCGTGAGGAGGTCTTTCTGAGCCCACTGCTGTAGAAATCCCGAGTTCGGGCCGTGCACAATCAGCTTATGAATACTGCATCCGTGTCCCTCGACCCCGAGCAGCTGCGCATTAATCTCTGAAGATTAGTGACTCCGTGTGCAGGAATTCACGATGCACACCGAGGAACAGAGCTTTCCGGGCATTTGTGGGCCACTTAGAAAGCAGCCAAAAGGGCGATGTCATCCCGGGATGAATTTTCTATCAAAGGTGGCCGAGCTCATTTTCAGGACTTTAAAAACAGCCCGTCTTACCTTGGCCACCCCCGTCCCCCACCTGCTGGCACCCTGACTCATCCCTGGGAATGCAGACGCCACCTCTCCTAATCAGTGCTCTGCTTCTGGAAGGTCCATGTGGGACACCTTAAGAGGGGAGGACACCTAAGAATGTAGAGTAAGGAAATGTGATTCTAACACCACCACTGAGCAAAAAGCCCTCAGTGGTGCCCTGATGAGTTACTGAAAACACAGGCTGGATTTGAGGACCAAGGTTAACCCCGACCTGCCTCCCAGGAGGACAACGGTGTAGGTCTTCCCACCTCTGGTTTCGCAGCTTTCCAACAGGCCTTGTTTATAAGTCACATGCAAGTGAACATACAGAACCTACGCACAGAAATGACCCAATTCTGAGCCCCCACATCCCCCAATCCCAGATTCCGCCCCCTCAAACGGGGCGAGTGGAGGAGCCGACTCTTCCCTCGGCTGCTTTTTCGCAGCGTCATCACAGCCCCCAATCACAGAAGCTCTCACCACGCTGATTAATTATGGATTTGCCAAACCTTGAAGCTCTCGCTGAAGTTAATCTCTGAAATGCTCTCTATGCAGCCCGGGCCTTGCCTGGCCCACCCAGGGCCCCCGCTTTGTCTAATGACTGCTATCCATCGTGTGGATGGCCTTGCCTGGCAGGAAGCGGGCTGCAAGCCCGAGACCCCAGGTCGGCAACTCCTGCTGGTCTTCGTCAGCACCAGGACCGGGGTCAACAGTCAACGATGCTGCCCCTGCCGTCCTGTCCCTCCCTGGCCTCAGGCCCCCACCAGGCGGAACTGAGTGGACAGAGAAATGTCTTTTAGGATTTCCTGAGCTTCGGGCTGTGCAGGGCAAGCCCTTGGACAGGGCGAGGCCTGCAGGAGGTGCTGTCACCTTTGTCGACTTTCCCGTGACAGGTCGGGAAGAGAACCCACTGTGAGCACTCCGGGCGTTTGCCCGAGTTCGCCCGGTGAGTGAAGGTGAAATGAGCACCGCGCCCTCCCTTCCCGCCCCTTTGCCCTTCCCGCCCACCCCCACTCAAGTTTATTTCTCACAGTGCTCTCTCCACCTGATATGTCACAGGCGGGTTTGTCCAATGAAGGAATGAATGTGAATGAAAGAAAGAAAAAAGAAGCCCACGCGAAATCCTGGCGGCCGAAAGCCCCAACCCCGGTTATCACAACAGACTCAAATGACAGCCTCTGAGCCAGGCAAGGCAGGCAGCAGCCCGCGTTACGGATTAGGAAACCGAGGCAGCAAGATGGAAGAGTCTGACCGCTGTGGGGCTCGGGTTAGTGACAAAGCTGGGCAGAAACGTGACTGCACAGCCCCATCTCCTGAACAGCAAGGGCAGAGGAAAGGAACTGCTCCCACGCTAGCCCCGGGGGTCAGCCCCAGGGAGTGCGCGTGCCCAGTTTCCGTTTTCTCAGCTGCACCTGCAGGTGGTTTTGGACAGAGCACATCTGGTGGGGGGGGGGGTAGGTTTAGCCCCTCTGTCTGGCACTGGTTCTCAATCCACAGGTGGGTTTGGTCTCCTCCGGCCCCAACCCGGGCCTCTTTCTCCTGAGACTCTGCCTAACTCAGGCTGTGTTTTCATTAGCCTTGTTGGTAGTAATCGGCTTCCGATCAAGATTAATAGAGAAAATATTTTCCAAACACTTAAACATGCACTTCCATTAATCTATGTTCTGAAAATTAATCTTGGAGGTCAACCTGTGAAAAGTGTTAATTGCAGTTTCAGACACAAATCCACGAGAAGCCTGAAGAGGGCCACTCACAGCCACCGGCCAGCCCCTGGGAGCCACAGGGAATGTGTGCCTGCGGCCTGGCTCCTGTGGACGCAGGGCCCTGGGTGGATGTGGGGAACGTGGGGGGTGCAGGGGCTGCAGGCAGCATGGCGGCCGGCACCATGGGCTGTGAGCTGCCTGGCCCGGGACCTACCCTCTCCAGCCCCCACTTGTCTTGCCTGTAAGAGAGGGATATTAAGACACTTATTTGAAAATGTTTAATATGTTCAGTCCATCATCTAAGAGATGTGCCTTCATCACAGCATCCTATGACCTTCAGGCTGCAGGCAAGCAGCGGAACCACAGGCAGAGGTCAGGGGGCTGTGGAGGTCAGCAGGCCGTGCCAGCAGGACCCTCCTGGCCCACAGTGCTCCCACAGGTGGAGGGTCCCGCCCGTCCTCAGAGGATGTTATCGACTGAACATTTGTGTCTCTCCAAAATCCCCATGCTGAAGCTCCAACCCTCAATGTAGTATTAGGAGGTGTGGCCTCTGGTAGGTGATCAGGATGAGATGAGGTCAGCAGGGTGGGGCCCCATGATGGGATGAGTGCCCTTCTAAGAGGAGACACCGGATAATTCCCTCTTTCTGCCTCCCTCTCTGCCTCTCTATGCCATGTGAAGACCCAGTGAGAAGGCGGCTGGCTCTCTGCACGCTAGGAAGGGAGCTCTCATCTACCAGCACTGTGAGCTCGGACTTCTAGCCTGCAGAGCCACAAACTTAAACTAGAGTAAATAAATGTCTCTACCGTAAGCCACCCTGTCTGTGGTATTTGTTCCAGTAGCCCGAGCTGCTTAGAGACCCAGAGCAGATGTCTCCTCTGGGGCAGCTGTCCTGAATGTCCTCGCCTGCCAAGAATAGGGACCAGGCGCTCTCTCCACAGGCAGTATGGCTCCCAGTCTCCCTCGAACCCCTGCATGTGCACGTATGTCTGCAGCCGCCTGCAGAAGCCAGCACAGGGAGTGGCCGTCATGCCTGCAAGCTCCCACGCAGCTCCACTCACCCACCGTTGGCCCCCTTGGCTGCCGGTGTGTGGCTGTCCTCCCCCAGCTGGCTGCAAACGCCCCTTGAGAAGGGTACGGGAATGCTCGGGAGAGTCCTGGTGCACGGACGGAGGACTTCACTCTCCACACTCCCGACCAGCCTTCCCTGGTCCTGACCCGAGGAACAGGACAAGGTCACCCTCCTAGAACACCAGGCTCACTGCGGTGAGAGCGTGATGTTACGCACCCTACTGCTGCTCCAAAAAGACACCAAGATGCACACTCACGCATGCCTTCCATGTGTGCTAGGAACCCCAAACTCCTGCAGGGCCCCAAAGAATCGCTCCTCCACAAGCTCGTGGCACACCAGCCAGCATCTCCGAGCAGAGCTCTGTTTGGGTCTGGGTTTCAAGTGGCATCGGAGTTCTGACGCCGTGACTCCACATTCTCAGCCCGGCCATGTGCACGGTGGGGACGTCCAAAGTGGCCCACACTCTAGCACATTCAGGTCCAGAGTTCCTCAGCCCAAGCTGAGGTCAGTGCACTCAGGAGCCTGTGGCCCTACGCGTGCATGTTTGCCAGGGCCGCCTCTTCCTCTGTGGCTGATGAAGCCTTTGTTTTCTTTAGAGAGAGAGTTATCACTTTTATAGGTGTCAAATCTCTGAAGACATGGCTGAATTAGGGAGTGTGGTTTATCCTGTTCTAACTTGAAGCCACCTGACAGTCTGTCCCTTTGTACCCCACATGGGCTCGTGGCTGTCCAGGGGCTTGAGCCAGGGAGCGTGGGGGCTGAGATGCTCGCTAGGCGGCTGTCAGAGGCCACAGTTTCAGGGATTTCCCAGGGCCCATGTCTGGGGTCTCTGGCTCTTCCTCCTCTGTGCTGTCCCTGTGTATCCTGGGTCCAGGCTGTACTGGAAAGAAATAAATCCCATCCTGTCCTTGTCCAATAGTGCCCTACAGAAGACATTTGCCCATTTCCTGCTCACATGAAAATCGATGGTAATGTATCCTTTCTATGTCCCTTCAAGGAGGACAGAGCCATGAGAGAAAAGACTCAATGTCACCCTCTGCCCTCTGCTGAAACACAAAGCCTCTGGTCACACCCCCTTCAGAGCTCCTTGTCCCAAGGCAGCGGCGGAGTGCCCATCATCATAGGGCAGCGGGTCCTTCCTGCTCGTTAACCCCATCCTGTTTGTGACCAGGGCCAGGTCTTGGCCCCCGGGTCACCAGGGAAGGCTCCCTGGGCTCAGAACACCGTGTGAGGATTGGGCTGACACTGACACAGCTGGGGTGCCCCCTCCAGAGGTGTCTGGAGAGAAACCTGGGCTAGGGATCTGGGGGTTTCCCCTCTGAGAAGAAAAACAGCTTAGTTTTCATCTGAAAGCTAAATGAGATACCCCAGTCTCCTGTCTGGGACAAAATGCTTCACTTCTGACTTCACGCACTAGCACTTGACCTCGGGCAGGTAAGCCAGCCTTCCTGAGCCTGTTCTTCCTCGGAGATGGTGTCACAGCACCCCCAGCAGGGCTGCCGGGAGTGGTCAGTGCTGGCACACACGAGTACCGAGCACAGTACCCGGCACAGGGACGGTCGCTCCATGTCAGCCTTTAGCACTGCTGTGGCCCGGAGGCTCTCAGACCCCGCCAGGGAGGACCTGGGCAGGTGGGGTCCCATGCTCATCCTTTCCCTCCCGGGCAGCCTGGCCGGGCCTCTGTCAGCCTGTGGGGCTGAGGGACCAGGGGCTGGGTGGCTGCAGGGACAGCGCTGGAGGCCTTTCCTCAGGAAGGACAAGGGAGGGCCAACAGTGGACCCTCAGTCCTGCAGGCAGAATCCTTCAGACAAGCAGCTGCCCCCTGATCCTCAGATGGGGAGGTCGACGGACCTGCCTTCCCTCTCTCAGTGGCAGATCTGCTTGCTCCCTACAGCTCCCTGCCAGGAGGGCAGGGCCACCAGCTCAGAAGGCAGCTCCCTTTCCAGGCTGCCATCATCATGCCTTCCAAGGAGGCCATGGGCAGGTACCGGAAGAAGCTCCTAATTATTGTCTGCTGAAAGCCGGGAGCAGCACAAGAGAGCTATGCCCAAGGCAGGCTCTGGCTTCCACTGCATCAGGGGGTTAAAGAAGAGCCGGGCAGGGAGGAGGGAGCCCAGGGCAGCCAGGCCATCTCTGGGCTGGCTCCCCATCTGCCCACACAGGCATGAGGATCACGAAGAGCCCTCCGGGCTCTGACGCTGGACCGGGAGGGTGTGCAATGGAGGATGGGGGCCAGGAAGGCTGCCTGTGGCCCAAGATGCACAGTAGCCCTCGGTGCCCTGAAGCCTGTGGCTGTACTCACACACCTGAGCCCATCACTGAAGGTCAGAGCTGGCTGTGGGGCCCTGTCTTCTGCGGGAGGCTCCAGCCGGGCAGAGGAGCTGCCCAGAGCGGCTGCCTCTGCCCCTCCTCCCTGTGGCACAGATCACAAAGGCTGTGATGTGAGCATAAGCCAGGGCCAGAGAGGGCTGAGGCAGAATGAACCAGCTCTGAGTCCCTGCTGAGCCACCTGGTTTAAATGGGACCCCAGATGGCCAAGCAGCACTGCCAGCCACGTCCCTCAGCTAGCCCCCTGGACAGGGCAGAGGGACAGAGTGGGCCTTGGCGTGTCACCAGAGGCAGCAGCCCAGCAGCCTGGGCGCCAGCCTGCTCTGACCTTCCTCGAGGGCCAGAATCTGTGGCCCACTCCTTGTTCTAGTTACTGGTTGTCACGAATACCTGGTTCCTCTGTGGACGAGGACAAGTCCCTCACCTGGGAGGCGGGACCATCTGTCCTGAGTGTAGGGATAGCCCAAGGCAAAAATGGGTCTCCGAAAAAGACAGCCTTGTCTCTCTGCCTTCCTGGGGTGCCAATCCCAGACCCCCAAGTCCTGTAACAGTCCCAATGGCCGTGGTCCACACCGGGGCCTGGGCCTGCGCGTCAGACTCCCCCTGGCCATGGGCCCAGCTCTGATGGCATCTGCTCTCCCTCCCCGAGGTATCGCCCTCGCAGCTGACAGCTCCCGAGTCATCTCCTCCAGCAGCCCTGTGCTGACAGGCTCTGTAAGGGACTCAGGCAGCCCTACAGTATTGAAAACCTCTGCCTGGGGTTGTGCAGCGCTGTCACCCGAATCCGCTTCAGAAGGGTGTCCCCTCTCTCAGCTGCGTGCACCTGCCTGAGGGATGATTTCTACACAAATAACTCAGAAATAAAACTGACAGAGACTCAGGTGAGGTTTCCGGAAAGCCCGAAGATCTACATATCCATCGCGAGGGCAGCAGTGAGCCATCGGGGGGCATGAGGACACGTTACTTCTGGGCAGAAGGGCCACACTGGTGCTCAGGAGCATCGGAGGTGGTCTCCTTGCACGTGTGCAAGTGTGTGTACACGCACGCGTGAGCCCTAAGAGGGAGAGAAAAGGCAAAGCCAAGGGCATGGTGGCAACTCAGGGACACCTTCAAAGCATCCATTTACAGAAGCCTTTGCGAGGTTCTCCCCCATCCTGGTCGCATGCTTTGGACTTGGAGCATCACCCTGTGCAATGGCGCCTGGCCTCGCACACCGCCTTCCAGGGACACTCAGCACTGCTCTGCCGCGGTCTCCTCCCGAATGGCCTCTTCCTTCTCTGACGGACTCTGGGGTTTGGGGCACCCCAGTGCCTGGATGCTGTGAATGCTGGCCCATGCTCACTGGGACCACGTCGCTCCTCCCCCGCCATGCCCAAGGGCTTTTCAGAGACCCCTCCTGGGGTTCCCTTCCCACCTCCTGGTCCCGAGGACTCTGGACACTGGACTAGATTTACTTCTCGTGGAAGGGATGGGCACCACCACACCGTGCAGCTGCAGCAGCCCCGCCCGCACGCAGCGGGAAGCGCCCATCCTCACAGCTGACCCTCTGTCTGGCCTGCTCCCCACACTCCCACTGCAGTGCCGCAGCCTGGGCCAGGGGTTCGAGGGCTCGTTCGCCATCAGCAGCACAGTATTTCCAACAGCGAGGCGGACATGTACAGAACGATGCTCACTCCCATCCCCCCAGAGCTGGGCTGCCATCCAACTAGCACCCGGTTTCTCACGCAACACTAGGTCACACTGGTCACATCCCGGGGCTGCAGCACTGGCGTAGTGTTGTTCTACTGTTCGTGGAGGCCTCACATGCGCTAAGTGTGGTGTTGTCCCCATTTACAGATTAGGAAACTGAGGCCTGACAAACAGAGCTCACGTGTGTGCAGTCACAGCTTGCTGTAAGGGAGGCACCAGGCTCTAACACCCGGCTTGCAGAGCCCATGTCTGGTCCTCTTTGGGGGACATCTGACTCCACTGTGGAGCCAGGAGGAAGTGCTCCCCGGTGTGGAAGCTTCGTGGGGGGTGCACTTGGCTGCCCTGCAGGAGGCGGGGAGAGGGACGCTCCTCCCCGGGAGCGGCCTCTGGCGGCAGTTCTGCCTCTCACCTGGTGGGAACCAGGTGCAATAGGTGTAAAGATTAATGCGGCCCCATCTTCAGGATGTTTTCACGTCAGCTCAGCCGTGAAGTTAACAGATAACTTATCGGTATACTAAAAAGACCTTTATTTTATGCCGATCATTAACTAGGCAGGCTTCACACTCCCATTTGCTCACAGAAAGACCTGAAATTGCTTACATCAATCGCCTCTTTCTGCAGGGACCAACTTCTTCAAAATGTGCTTGAAACTGCTTTCCAGTCACAGGGAGGGAGGACTGCTCTTCCCCCGGAAGGGTCTGGCAGCCGAGGGTGGCCCTGGAGGCCTCAGAGCCTGAGTCCTTAGCAAGACTCCCGGGAGACCCTGTGGGGAGTCAGGGGGCCTGCGGCTCAAGCTAAGGGTAGGGTCCCCGAAAATCCTGTGGCACCAAGGTGCCCACCACCCGGGGGATGCAGCCCCTTCCGCCCAAGAGCTCCCACCGCCCATCAGCTTTGTCTGTCACCAGCCACCTGCGCAGGCGAGCAGCACTGAAGGGCAATCTGTGCCTCCGGGGGTGCCTGCCACCTACGTGGGGACACCAGAAGGTCATAAGCACCAGGGGGTGTGAAAAGCTTTAAAATTATGCAAAGTTGCTCAAAGGGAAGTGGGGGGCCTTGCAGGCAGTTTCGAAGAGGCTGGAGGGGAAGGGTCGGAGGGGAAGGGAAAGCAGGGGCGGGGGCGCTGAAGGGAGTTTCTGGGAGGAGCAACAGCCCTGGGAGGGGGCTCAGAAATGAGACCAAGACGTGCCCACGGGCTGTGAGGCCACAGGCCGGATGAGAGCCAAGGGGCTGCCGGGAGAAGTAAACTTCAAACTGGGGTCAAAACCGTGATGTCAGGAGAGGCAGACTTCAGGTCGACAAGCAAAAAATGAGGCCAGGAGACACATTATTACATTAACGGGTGCAATTCCCAGGGAAGACACAACCGTCAGGGGCCAGATAACGAACAGCAGCCTCAATAAAGCAGACGCTGAAGAAGAGGACTGGAAAAGGGGAAGTGCGCTAACGGCAGGAGGCTTCGACTCCCTTCCTCAGTCGGAGAGAGATGACGGAGACAAAATCAGGTAAGGACACAGGAGATCCAAGCAAGATAAGCCGTGATTACGGAGCTGGAGAGTCACCTCTGACTGAGCAAGCCCGTTTCTGGAGTTGACCCTGCAGACAGACTTGTACAGGCCCCGAGTGACACATGCAGAGTTATTTCCCACAGTGTCTGTCACGGCAAAGTACTAGCCACGGTAATAGATACGGTGCGTCCGCACGATGGTGTGTGATACAGTATTAGACAAAAGTAAAGGGGAAAAGAACTCACAAGTTCCCCACATACAAGGGGAAACATTTTCTGGGACATGTTGAATGGCAAAAGCAACAGTTCATAGTTGTGAATGAATGGGCAGAAAGTGCAAGAAAAGGAAACTATGAACATACACATGCATTTGTACAAGGAAACAATGGAATAATTAATACAAACTACTCAATGTGAAAACATCACCCTGCGTTTTGAGCCGTGTGAATATACTCATGTGGCAGAACAATGGCCATCCCAGGATGTCTGCGTCCTGACGCTGGAGCCGCTGACTAGCTTTCCTGGCAAAGGAGACGTCAAAGATGTGATCGGGTTAAAGACCCCGAGAGGGGAGATTATCCCAGATCACCCAGGCAGCCGGAGTCATTACACGCGCACTGAAATGCAGAGCCGCTGTCCCCGCTGGGGTCAGGGGGAGATGTGACTACGGAAGAGCACAGAGCATGCGGGACTGCTAACCCCACAGACGGAGAGAGAAGCCAGGAGCCGAGTCAGGGAAGGGGCCTCTAGCAGCCAGGAAAGGCAGGGGGTGGATTCTCCCCCCGGAGCCTCAGAAGGAGCTGGCCCTGCCCCCTGCCTGGCCCACAGAACTATGATAACAAGGGTGCGGTTGGAAGCCACTGCATGGTTGGTTATTGGTTACAGGACCAATAAGAAACAAAAGCAGTAGTTGCTTATTTTTAAAAATGACATTGACAGCATCAGGAAGGCATTTTGGGGCTCATCCTGCTGGTCAGGTTTGGACGCTGCTGATAGCCAGCGAGCCCTCAGGCCAAGTGGAGCAGGTGGGTGCACGGCTTGCTGGCACGTCCTTGCCTCACCGTCCAGACAGGACAGTCATGGGTCCACCCCGGGACTGGGGACAGGTGGAAAGCAGGGGGTCCTCCCTATGTACCCTGGAGACGTCTGTCATTAGACTTCTCCACACTGTTGTTTTTATTTTTGTGTCTGCCTCCATCACCAGGCCATGGGCTTCTTGGTGGTTAACACTGTTCCCATTCATCTTAGTACCCCAGACACCTTGCGTGGTGCCTGGCACCTAGCATTTGGTCATTCATGCACTCATTCATTTGTCAATCGTTCTTTAAGCACTTACTCTATGCTGGGGCGATTTTGTGAATGAAGGAGTAATGAATGGAGCCCACCTGCCTGTCTGCTCCAGCCCCGCCACGGGCAGGGTGTGGGCAAGGGTGCCGTCTGAGGAGGGACCGCTCCTGAGGCTCTGGGATGTACTCTGGCCTTGACTTCCCCAGCTTCGACAGCAGTGTAGAGCGCGGCTCCCCAACGCCCTCGGGCTTCTGCTCCCACCTCTTCCTGCCGAAGTGCCTGCAGCCTTTTCCTGCTGGGGCTCACCACCAACCCGACAGGAGTGCCTCCCAAACCGACGGCAACCATGAGGAAACCAGAGGAAGGAGCTGGAGACCCTGAGAGGCACGGCACCACTCGGCATAGCTGAGCCCGTTCCGTGACGGGGCAGCTGACAGGCTGTGACAGCCACAGGCAGGGGTCCGACGGTTTCCTGGTGCCACCGTCTGGGGGGTGGGACGGATAACCAACCAGTGGGGATGGTGTACGATGGTCGCTGCTTTGGGGAGACTGGTGGGTATGAGGTTATGTCGTGGCACGGAAGAAGGGCAGGAGGGCAGGCTCACCGGGGCGCTCAGATCTTCTGAGAGGGGAGAGGAGAAGGTGCTCTTGAGTGGGGTGGGCAGAAACAAGGGAAGCCCCCCGGGCCCGAGGAGCACCATGACTCATCCCTCCCACATCCGCTTTCCCCAAGACGCAGACGACAACAACTGGGTTAGAGAAAAAATGAGACAACGGTCTCAGCCACATCATGCTATTCATGCCACAGCACTGAGGGCCTCAGTGCCCGAGTCCCTCATCTTTATGTTCCTGGGGCGACGGAGAGCAGGTGTCACAGTCCTCCTGTGAGGGAGGCTGGTGGCTCAGGGGCTGGGGCTGACAGTAACCCAGTAACCCAGTCCCTGCTCCCTGTGCCAAGGAGATAGTCTGGGGCGGGGCGGGGGGCTAGGGACTGGATGTGGAGCCAAAAAGACCTGAACATGGATCAATATACAACCACCAGAAATCAATCACACTCCTGTATAACAGCAATGCACAATTGGAGATGAGGAAAAAAACGACAGCAACAAACAATATGTAAAAGGAATAAATCCACGGAAACATGTACAAAATATGGATGCTAAAAACTACAAAACACCAGAGGAAGAAATAAAAGAAGGCCTGAAAAATGGAGACACATTCCCTGTTGATGAATCGCAAGACCCAAAAATGTTAGGATGTTAATTCTCCTCCAACTGATCAACAGATCCAATGTAAGTCCAATCAAAACCCCAGGGGGATTTTTTGTTTTTTGGTAGAAATCAACAAACTAATTCTAAAATTTTTAGGGAAAGGCAAAGAAGGTAGAAATGTCCAAACAATTATGAAAAAGAAGGATGTTGGAAGATTCACGCTGCCTGATTTCAAGTTTTACTATAAAGCTCCAGTAATCAAAGCAGCATGGAATTGGCAAAGGGGTAGATATCAATAAAACAGAGTCCAGAAATAGACTCAATTGATATTCAACAAAAGTGCAGCGGTAATTCAATGGAGGAAAGGATAGTCATTTCAATAAATGGTGCCAGAAAAATTGGATATCCGTATGTAAAAAAAGAACTTCCATCCATACCTCATTCCATACACAAATATTAATGCAAAAACAGATCACAGACATAAATGTAAAACCTAAAAGGAGAAAAAGCATTGAAAATCTTTATGATCCTGAGTTAGGCAAAGATTGCTCAGACACCACATCAAAAGCACGATTCATAAGAGAACAAATTGATGAATTTGACTTCATCAAAAATTGGAACATCTGTTCTTAGAAAAACACTGTTAGGAGAATGAATGATAAGCCACAGACTCGGAGAAAATACTTGCAAATCACACGTATGATAAAGAACCTGTTGCCAGAATACGAGGTCTGTCTGGTAAAAGTCCAGTCACTGTTAATACAACAAGGATGGTTTGCATGACATCGAAGTCACCTGGCAGCCAAGGCGAGTGGACTGGAATGCGCACGTGTGAACAATGATGACTTGGCTGTACTAGTCAGAGGGGGCGGTAGATGCCATTGAGTGACCATGGGTACTGAGGCTGTCGCATTCAAAATGACTGAGCAAGCGGAGCAACGAATCTGCATCAAATTTTGTGTTAAGCTCGAACATTCCTCTGTGGAAATGATCCAGATGACTCAGAAGGCCACGGCTGTGGGTAACTGGTAGTTGGCAGCTTCATCACAGCAACGTGCCCACTCAGGCATCACAGCTCACGTAGAGTTTTTTGGTGAGACGTCAGTTTACCCAGGTGACTCAACCCCTGTACAGCTCAGATTTGGCGACCTGTGACATCTGGCTTTTCCCAAAACTAAAACCACCTTTGAAACAGAAGAGGTTTCAGACTGTCAGTGAGATTCAGGAAAATACGATGGGGTAGCTGATGGCAATTGGGAGAACTGTGTGATCCCGAGGTGCCTACTTGGAAGGGGACTGAGGCGTCATTGTCCTGTGTACAATGTTTCTTGCATCTTGTAACTTCTTCAATAAATATCTCTACTTTCCATATTGCACAGCTGGATACCTTCTGGACAGACCTTGTACATAAAGAACTGGCAAAACTCAATGGTAAGAAATAAGAATACAATAACCCAATGAAAAATAGTCAATAAAAATTTGAAGAGACACCTCACTAAAACAGACATACAGATGGCTAGACACCTATTAGAACAACTAAGAATGACAATACCAAATGCTGGCCCCTCTGTGGAGCAACCAGACGCTGACACATGGCTGCCGGGAATGCGGTACCATCTCTTCGGAAAACAGTTAGCCATTTCTTATAAAGTTAGATAAATTTACCATATGACCCAGCAGTTTCGCTCCCAGGAATGTGGGCGAGAGACATGAAAACTTACGTTGACATAAAACCCTGTGTGTGAATGTGAGTGGCCCTGTACCTGTGACAGCCCAACTGGATACAGCGCACCCAGATGACAGACTTGCTTGCTGGTACAGGGCCTGGATACTGACATACGCCGCAGGGTGCTTGAACCCCAAAGTCATTCTGCTCAAAAGGCTACACACTGTATGATTCCATTAATACGACCTTCTGGAGAAGGCGAAGCCATAGGGGCTGAAGACAGACTGAGGTTGCCCGGGGTTGGGGTGCAGGTGGGCTTGACAACACAGGGACACAGAGAAATCCTTTGAGCTAATGGCAATGTTCTGTATCTTTTTTAAAGTCTAGTCAACACCCATCACTATTCAGTTACAAAAAATTATTTTTTCTTGTGATGAAGACGTTGAAGATCTGCTCTCTTGGCCCCTTTCAAACACGTGATGTCCACTGTTAACTGCGGCCACCCTGCTGTGCGTCACATCCCAGGACGTGCTCACTTTACAACTGTTAGTCTGCATGTTTGACTCCCAAAATGTTCTGGATTTTGACTGCGGTGGGGATCATATGACTACATGCATTTGCCAAAGTTCTCAGAACTGGACTCAGAAGGGGGACTTTACTGTATGTTAGTTATACCTCATGAAATGCCAAAGACCACGCACTTCCTTCCAGTCATGGGACCCGGGGCCGGCGACCCAAGTCTCTCCGAGCAGCAGTTTCCCCCGAATCTCTGCAAAGGGGGTAATTAAAAATCTACGGACTGCCAAGGGGCAGCTGAAGACGTGCCTGGATGCTCTGCGTGAAGGGTCACGTGAAGCATGCAGACAGGGGGACCCGGGACACTGCACCCAGCAACAGGGATCCAGCGGGACAGGGCACCCAGCCCCTGTGACAGAGGGGAGACCGCCTTTCCAAGAGGGAGCACAGAAATGACCGTCTTGAGAGAAGTGGCCACACTAGCCTGGCACAGCAGACAGTGTCGGGGCCCAGCTCAGGCCCAGGCCCAGCCGGGGCTGGGGCAGGGCGTGATGCCCCTGCGCTGCAGATTCACCGCTCCTATGGGAACACATTGGGGTGGGGGCGGTGCATTTTCCTTTAGAGACAAAGGGGGTTCCCTGGCATCTCTTGATCTTTCGTGCCAAGTGCTTACCATAGGGTGGGGGCCCTGCCACGAACTTGTGATAGACTAGGCATCTGCATTCAACATATTTCTTATTTTCTGTATTCTTGACACCCAGGTATCTGGGGCCCTGCTGAGCTGACCTGGGAGGCACTGTGGGCCCCAGGGCTAGCTATTGCTCGCAGGAAGTTAAAAACTCACCCTGGAGTGTGCCTTTCACGAGCGAACCGGCCAACCCAGAGCCCTGCTTAGAAACAGCTGCTCTGTCAGACTGTCTGAGGGCAGCCTCCGGCCTCCCTCCGTTTCACAGAGGAGCACCTGCCCAGTGCTGGGAGGCCCAGAGCATGGTGCTGGGACGCAGCCACAAGACACGGGCCCTGCCCTGGCTGTGCTTGTCCAGCAGGGACAGGAGGAGCAGCGCGTGCCCCATAGCCCTGGCAAGGGGAGTCTGAGCCAAAGCCCCTGCTCCACTGGAGGGTGGTGGCTGCGCAGGCTGAGGCCCTCCCTGCCGGGCATCCTTGTCTGTGCTGGCCAAGGGGCAGGCCTCTCTGGAAAGGAAATGGGAGCTGCCAATGGAAGGAACAAACAGCTCCTCTGGACTCCCAGTCACCACCGAGAAAGTGTCCCCAGGAGGCCCATCTGCAGTGGGAGCCAGAAGAGCCCTCCCTGTGGCTGGCAGCTGAAGCAGGTCCAGCCCCCAGACTCAAAAGTCCCAGCTAGGACATTCACCAGGGACCCCGGGACAGTGCCTCCTACCAGTGCTGTGATTTAAGGCTGGGCCACCCGCCCTTCCAGCTTCCTGACACCAACCGTCCCATGCCACCCGTTCCGGGATATCAGTTCCCGTCCCATCTGATGGCATTGACCTTGGAAATGCCTGAGGACAGCCAGCTGGATGTGTGTGCGCCTCTCTCCAGGCCAGCCTGGCCCACTGAGTGTTCACGGTCAGGAGGCTGCTTGGACAAATGTCCCTTTTGTCTGGCTCACCAAGGACAGAGGGGCCCTCGGCCCCCTGGCCCTGCTGCCCAACAATGATGGGGCTGGGTAAGCCGAGAGCAGCCGCTGAGACCATGAACCCGGGGGGCACCCGTGTTTTCAGCTCAGTGGCTCACAGTCAAGGTCACAATGATAAGACAGAGACGGCAACACCTATTGAAGCTAACGTGTCCCACCTGCTTCCACTCAATTCTCCCAACAACCTAGCAGGAAATGGACTTACAGCCCTGTTTCCCAGATTGAAAAAAAAAGCAAACCTGATCCTCAGACGGCAATTTGCCCAAGGCTGCAGCCACGGATGGGATTGAACCTGAGCCCCTCCAAGGTCAGCAAGTCACAGACACAGACAGGGACGGCCCAGTGGGCAGGAGACAGGGGCAGCAGCCCTGGGCGTGCATTCCGAAAGCCTCCCCGGCAAACGGTCCCAACAACAAAAAAGGGTTTTCTGTGCATTAGTGGCAAAAAACGCCAAGTGAGGCGAAGGGAGGAGAAAGGCAATAAAAGCAAAGATCAATTGTGTTGAGGAAGAAGTGGCAGGAAGACAGATCTCTCTGGAAATTCCTTCTGACTGGACCCTGCCAGGATCAGCATGTTTTTCATTCCAAGATTAAGCAAAATTCTTTTCCGTCATAACCTCCTACCCATCTGTGTCCAATCTCCCACTGTCACTTTTACACCACGCACATTTGAAAGTCTATTTCGCAGCCTTCTTTGTGCATTAGTTGAAGGGTGCCACTTCCAGCTTTAAGACAAGCCCGGAAACACAGGAGGTCTGGGGAAGCAGGAGACGGCAGCCCGGGCTGGAGCCTTGACGCGACAGTGACAGGGGGCCTGCGGACCTGGGACCCTACCTACTGGCAGGGGTGGCTGCAGGCCTGGCGCTCACAGACCTTGTGGCCTGACTTGGACATAAACAGAGAGCAGATGGCAGAAGGGGACTGAAAGTTTTTAACAAGGTACAGAACTTGGGATGTGGAAGCCAAGGGGAAGTTTGGGGGAACTATGTGGACAGTGAGGTTGCTGTAAACGGGGGAGAGAGGAGCCGCCTGTTTCACGGCCTTGCTGGGGCACGGGGGCTGGAAGAAGAGGGAAGCGTGAGAAAGAAGCCTGGGGCGGGGCCTGCAGTCAGAATAGGTGGAACCGCCCTGCACAACGTACACGCGTTGAGCAAGTACAGAGATGCTGGGAGGAAGACAGCCAGGGCAGGATTCTGGGAACTCTGACCATCAGCAGAAGGCTGCAAAGGAGGCTGGGAAACAAAAAATTAGCAGAGTAAGTGGTACCTGAGAAGTAGCATCACAGAAACCATGGCAACAAGTCTGCAGGCAGAAGTGTGCAGCAACAATATCATCGGGCAAGGACATGCCCCGTGAGGACTAAGGCCACCGGCCTTGGCAGAGGGAACTAATCAGAGCTGTTTCATGGCCTGTGTGGCTGCTGGAGGGGAGTAGGAGCCACGCTGGTGGGTGCAGTGTCTTTCACACAAACACAGGGATGCGCTGCTGTCTTCACTGAGCCTATGGTGGAGGCCAGGAAAGGGTCGCGAGTGCTGGAGACAGGGAGCCTCTCTGGAGCAGAGCTGACGACCCACACTGGCTGAAAACCAGGCATTGTGATGGGGCCCCTCAGCAGGGCTGGTGTCTCCACTGCTCTGGCCTTGTCACCAGGGTGACTTGGAGGCTGAAGCTCCCCAGAGGGCAGTACATCCCTCTCTATGCTGGCTGGGGGCCTAGGGCATCGGTCAGACACCCACTCAGGCCAGTTAACTGAGCTCTGCAGCTTGAGCCTGAGGAGTTGAATCAAAACCAAGCCCTTGGCACAAATGTGGACAATTCAGTGCAGACTTGTTCCAGGTGGAAAGATGGCTCAAAATGTAGCTTTTCTGACAACAGAGGCTCTTCCCCCAGCCCATCACAGGACAGGCATCAGTGTCTCTGCTTGACAGTGGTCGCTGTGGGACCGGGTTTCCCCATGGGGTCTGCCTCTGACTCCTGCGGGCACTCAGGAGCGAGTAAGGACAGGCTTCCCTGCAGGGTGACCTGTCAGGGCAACACAGCACCAAGCT
>PVKM010029716.1:0-17627 GCA_004027735.1 Carollia perspicillata | reverse complement strand
TGAAAGTAGACCACCAATTTACACCATACACAAAAATAAACTCAAGATGGGTAAAAGACTTAAATACATCACGACACCATAAAAATCAAAGAGGAAAACATAGGCAGTAACATTTCCCATTTCCCACCTAGCAGTATCTTCAGTGATATATCTTCTAAGGCAAGGACTATAAAGGAAAGAATGAACAAATGGGACTATAGGAAATTAAAAATTTTCTGCATGGCTAAAGAAAACCTCATCAACATGAAAAGGGAACCAACTATGTGGAAAAACATATTTGCCAATGATACCTTGTACAAGGGTTTGGTCTCCAAAATATATAAAGAACTCATGACTCAACTCCAGGAAGACAAACAATCCAATTTTTAAAAAATGGGCAAAGGACCTGAACAGAGATGTCTGCATAGAGAACATAGAGAGGGCTCAGAGACATATAAAAGGATGCTCAGCATAATGAGCCATCAGAAATGTGAAAATTAAAACCACAACGGGATACCATTTCACACAGGTCAGAATGACCATCATTAACAAATCAACAAACAACAAGTGTTGGTGAGGATGTGGGGAAAGGGAACCCTAGTGCACTGTTGGTGGGAATGTAGACTGGTGTAGCCACTGGGGGAAACAGTATGAAATTTCCTCAAAAACTGATGATAGAACTGCTTTTTTGATCCAGCAGTCCCATTGGTGGGATAATACCCTAAGAATCCTGAATCATCGATTCAAAAGGTCCTATGCACTTCAATGTTCACAGCAGCATTATTTACAATAGCCAAGTGCTACAAATAGTCTAGGTGCCCCTCAGTAAATGCGTGTACTGAAAAACTGTGGTATATTTACACAATGAAATATTACACAGCAGAAAGAAAGAAGGAACCCCTACCCTTTGCAACAGCATTGATAGAACTGGAGAGTATTATGCTAAGTGAAGTAAGCCAGGCAGTAAAAGAAAAATACCATCAGATGTCACCTCTAAGTGGAACCTAATGAACAAAGAAACAAATGAGCAAAATAGAACCAGAGACTTAGAAATAAGGAACAAATTGACAGTGACCAGAGGGGAGGGGTTGGAGAGGGAGGGGAAGGGTCTAGTCAAGGAACATGTGGAAAGGACCCATGGTACTGGACAACAGGGGAAGAACTGACTGAGGGAGTGGGGATTGGGTTTGGCAGGGGAGACCAATGGAGAGAAAACTAGGACAACTATAATTGAATAACAATTTTAAAAAATGCTGGGTTTATATTACTTAAACGTTGTGAGGGCAATGTGACCCTAAGTGAATGACTTTAACCAAAGAGCAAACCAAAATGCCTGGAACATAGCTGTTACCCAGGCAATGTTAGCAGCATTTCAATAAAAATCTGAACAATATCAGAAAGCTTTTTTCTTTATTCAGTATATTTTAAATTATGGAGCATGTCTTCATATTGTCTTCAGTTATACAAACATCTGTCTTAAATTTCAGAGAAAGACTTGCATTAAAAGGCACAAATAATATATTATGCCTTTATAATATACTCTGAAGACCTCAGATAAATTAATATTTAAATGACAGAGAAATGAGAGATCAATTTTAATAGAGATGTGTGTCATTCATTTTGTTTTTATTGTTGTTTAGTTACAGTTGTCCCACCTTTTTCTTCATTGCTCACTCCTACCCTGCCTTACCCAACTCCCACAGTCAATCTATTGTCTGTGCCTATGAGTCCCATATTCATGTCCCTTTACTTAACCCTTCCACTCCCTTTCCCCCATCACCCCTTCTCCTGCTCCTCTGGTCACTGCCACTTTCTTCCTTATTCCAAGTCCCTGGTTCTATTTTGCTCATTCATTTGTTTGTTCATTAGGTTCCACTTAGAAGTGACATCTCATGGTATTTTTTTTTTTTTTTACTGTCTGGCTTATTTCACTTAGCATAATACTCTCTAGTTCTATTCATGCTATTGCAAAGGGTAGGAGCTCCTTTTTCTTTCTACTGTGTAGTATTCCATTGTGTAAATGTACCACAAGTTTTTGATCCACTTCTTTACTTACAGTCACTTAGGCTGTTTCCAGCACTTGGCTATTGTAAATAATGCTGCCATTTTTATTTTGTTATATTAAAAGCAGTGTAATGTCTATATTTTTTTAAAAAAGCAAAGTCAAGACACAAAACTGAAAGGAAGAAAACAGTGTGGGGATGCGAATTTAGGAGAATTAAAATATATCCAGAGGGTATATTTCTCACATACTCCACAAAAGGGGACATTGTGATTACTCCAAATTTAGGCTTGTGATTTTTAGTAGAAATGGCCGATGTAAGGCAGGGTGTCATCTCTGTAAATCAATAGTTGATATTCCTCTGGCATGAAGATGAGCCTCAGACATAATTCTAATGCAGGGTTTCAGAAGTATGATCATGTTAATCAAAGCTCTCTTCAACAACAGCCTTGAAAGGTTGTCCTTTCATGATGAAGAAGAAGAAAAGAAAGAAGAAAGAAAGCAAGGAAGAAAGGAAGGAAGGAAAGGAAGGAAGGGAGGGAGGGAGGAAGGAAGGAAGGAAGGAAGGAAGGAAGGAAGGAAGGAAGGAAGGAAGGAAGGAGAAAAATGTTATCCTTTGCAACAGCATGTATGGACCTGGAGAACAGTATGCTAAGTGAAATAAGCCAGCCAGAGAAAGACAAATACCATATGATTTCACTTATATGTGGAATCCAATGAACAATCTGAACTAGCAAGCAAAATAGAGACAGACTCATAAGTAGAGAGCAGGCTGACAACTGTTGTGGGGAGTAGTGGAGGGACTGAACTAAAAAGAAAAAAAGACACATGAACATGGACAACAATATGGTGACTGCAGAGTGGAGGGTGGTGGAGGTGGATGAGAGTATAAGGGGGAAAAAGTGGTAATAAAAATTCAATAACATTAAAAAACACACATATATTACACAAAGAAAGGAATATTGAAATGTTGGAAAACTTTTTTCCTTAAATCAGTATGCAGCTTTTATTGCATCTTTAAAATTACTCAAATAAATGTGAGGAATATCACAAATAAGCATGAAGAATTATTCAGCATCTTGCTGTTTCTATAGCTGGACAACTTAGATTCTATTCATAACCCTGCTGAACTCTTCCTTTTTCAGACCATCGATACCTTCCAAAATTTTTCTGGTATCCTTGTTTTTAACTGCTGTGGCTTGCTGAATCAAAGCAATTGAATTTGCTACAAATGTAATGTAATTTCCTTTCAGAGTCAAATCATCTTTTGGGCCCAAGATACTGAACAATCAATGCCTGACCTCATCAGAACCCTGCATATGCATTTTTTGCCCAAGAAATTTCTGATTTCTACAACAGACCCATTGTCTTGAAGAACAGCACTGATGGGGAAGTGACCATACACAGACCTCATTTTGTAAGGGAAGCCCAGTGTAACACCCTTGATCATGCTCTGTACAAGATTGCAGTTAGTAGGAATGGTAGCCAGTTCATTTCTATTTCCTTACCATTTGTCAACCCAGAGCCTCTTCCTTTTCTTTCCAAAGAGACTGACTGAGTTCCAAGTTGGTGCGATTAAAGGTCCTCCACAGGATGCCTCTGGGGCCATTTTCTGGGATGTCAACAGTCTGATTGCTGAGAATGGCCTTCATCCTCACAGTAGAAGTGGCAAAGAAAGAGTGTCTTTCATCATCATGTTCTTGTAGCTATCAAGGTCCTGTATTTGGCCAGAAAATTTTAAATATTGGCTGATTCCACAGAAATGGAAACATTTTGGAAATTTACCAGCTCCAGATTTTTTTGCCATCTTTTATTAGAAAACTTTGAATTCATTACTTGTGGAATTTCTTTTATATTCATTTTGTTCAACAAATCCTCTTAAACTGATAATTTGATCTCAAACCCCAGTATTTGTTCAACGTGAAGAAAACTTTGTTTTCTTAATTATTTGAGATCTCACTTCAGTATCTTTGTGATATTGGTGTGAACATCTCACACAAACATTCTCCTGTGACTCAGCGGTTTCCAAAACATTGACTGAAGATTCAGTCAATTATTTTCAATAATGCTTCTTAGTAATAAATAAATAAATATTATTATATTATATATTGCAAATTCCTGAAAACAATTTAGTAATACTAATTAAAGAGTATTCAATTTTATCCTAATCTTTAATCTAAGAACACACATTCAAAAGATTTATGTCACAAAAATATATACAATTCTATGGTAGGATTGAATGCAAGGATGTACATTGTTATCTTTATTAAAACAGTAAAATTAAGAATACTGTAATTATCTACATAGAACTTTGTTAGATAAATTATAGTAGTACAATGAAATGCAGTATAAATATTTAATTGTTTACTGGAAATATCTATCTGCATAAACTTATTTGTGATATATTGACAAATAAAAGAATTACAAAATTGATTGTGTATTTGATCTCATTTAAGAATAAAGGCACACTATAAAATGCTAAGACTAATAGAAATAAATTTATCAATGATTTTTATGGAGCAAGACTAGGGCATAAAATGTATACTGGTTCTTATCTACATTTTCTAACTAACCAGTTATTTTTGTTATAAATAAATTTCAAAAGAGGTATACATTTCTTTACACTGATGTATTAAATATTTTGATATTGTGATGTCTAAAATTTCATCTCTGTTTTCTTCTTCATTTTTTCCATCACCAAAATAAGAAGAAAACATTTTAATAATTCTCTTTACATAAGAAACTGCAACAAATTAAACTGTCAACAAATACCAATGGGAAAGTAAATCTTTTTTTATAACTGCCTAACAAAATGTCACTTTGGCATATTTGACATTTTGATATGATCATCGGTAATTGTTGTGAAAAGCTCAGTAAATTTGTAAACCAAGTGCAAATAATGTGGCATAAAATGTTCATTATGTAAATTAGATTGTTTAAATCTTCACATGTAGCTAATGTGTTTATGCTGAACTTGAAGGCATTTTTTTCTCTTCCCACCTAGTAGAACCCAACTGTACATCTTTATAGTTATCTACATGTTAAGAAAACTATTTATATTGCACACAAACAAACTTAGCAGAGAAAAAATAAATAAAATGTTATTGTGTTAGTCCTGACAGCCAAGTGGTATGACAGAAGGAAAAAAGACTTGCAGATAAAAGGACTTACACATAACTGTAGAAATGAAAGAAATTAGTAATCAAAAAGTAGTGTTTTCTCTTAATCAATAATAAAATTGTAATATACAGTAATTGAATTTCTCAGTTAAAATTTACAATTAGTGAAAAAAACTGTAATATAATTCTAGTGAAGTCATAAATTTGCTAGAGTTTAAATTACATGTGGAAAGGGAATATATTTTCTTGAGTTCTGATTTTATCTCCCTTACTCTCTACTTGGTGAACAGGTTGAGAGAGGGAAAGAAATAAATGTCATAATGGCCAATTTTAGTAATCTCTGCCTAAGTTAATCACCATGTCTTTTGGAAACTTTCTCTGATAAAAATTCATTTTCTGATTCTACATGTTATTTTTTATTTGTTATATAGTTATATGAAGAAATGATGTAGTAAATGAACTCATATAAGACATGATATCCATAAGCATACATTGTATCTCCTGAATACTCTGTGGGGCCTGAAAAACTGGTAACCTGCTCTTTTTTCCAGATTGATGACGTTGAGGACAAATGGGTTTTATCTGGCTATGGCTGAGTTGATAATATACAGGCATTCATTGCTGGAGTTGGTATTTCTAATCATTTGCCTGTGGTCACAAAGTGTTCTCCTAAATATACTCTTCTGTTTTGATACCCTTCTGATTTTCAACTGAAATATGCAAGCATGTTGGAACATTTCCATGGAATACACTGACCTTAGAGAAGTAAAGGTAATGAAAACAGAAAAGGAAAATTAACCATAGTGTACATACTATACAACTCCACTGCAAGTAGAATTTATGTCATCATAGTAAGTCTTTGGGATCATCAAACAGATTTTGACCACCACTCTTGCATTATAAAGTGTCATCTTTTTTGTGGGTTCATGACACAGAAAAATACTGACATTCACATATTGATTTGTATGTATCAAAAAAGCATTTTTTGAGTTATGATTCTGTAGATACTATCCTCTATGGAGGCCGCATAGTTTTGAAAACAGGAATATGTTTTAAGTCTTGAGTAGTTTGGGTAGTTTGTTTGATTTCCATTGGCAGGGCTCAGGGAGATCTGAGTGTGTGATTTCTTTGGCCTTATCATTCTAAAAAAACTTTAAAACTGTTATTTGTTTCCTGTTTGTATATGTTTCAGGACTTCTATCAAAAGTTCTTTCCTTAACACTGTTCTCAAATTTGCTTTATTTCTCTGCTTTTGCATCACCAAACATCCCTCTTAACCTAATGATGACCACAATGAGAAGGACAGCATTTCAGATGTAACTTGATAAAAAGTTTTAATAAAGGCTCTTTCTAAAAGAATGGCTAGAACAATGTAACTGTGAAGAACAGAGCATAAAACATTTTTTTGCCAGAAAGTAGAATCAAGTCTTCATTAAATCTTTGCCACTCCCAGAAAGGGGCTCCTTACAATATCTGCCCACAAGAATTTCAGAATTGCTATCAAGTACTTCCTATTGCATTTTCACATTTATTGATGGAATAATTCTTTAGGGTTCTCCTGTCCCTATTACATCTTTGTATGATGCGGTATAAATAAAAGTAAAGTACAGATAACTTATATTTTCAGTTTACTAGTTGTTGGGGGGGATAGCTAAACTTAATGGGGATAATTGGGGATTATCTGGAAATCCTTAATTTTGGGTTGAATGCAGTAACTGGATGGGAGTTTGTGAATATTTTTTAAGGAGAAAATGAGTTTGTTTATAGATAAGAGAAAGGATGAAATGATTATTTGGTAATCAGGAGGACAGAAAATGACAGAGGCATGCCAGGCATTCACTAGTATCAGGTACTTTTTCTGGGTATCCATCTAAACTGTATAGTCTAGGCTCTTTTATAATTAGAATGGGATGCATACAGATATTATAAATCCTATTCCAAGCTTTGCCATAAATTTTAAAATTTTAAGCATGATTGTCCAGAGTCTCTCTTCCTCTTCTGATGACATCTGACTACACCTTCAATTTGTCAGAAGTCTGCATCTTTTGATGGTGAGCAAGGAAAACCTGTTGTTTGTATTGGTTTTCTATTGCTGCTGAGTCCAATTCGAGTACCTCAAAACACCGTACATTCACTGTATCACAATGCAGTAGACCAGAATTGGACATGAGTTTTGTGAATCTAAAATCAACCTGTTGGAAAGCCTGCCTTTTCAGGGGGAACTCTAAGGCAGAATTTATTGCCTTGCATTTTTCAGTGTGTAGAAGCTTCCTATATTCTTTGGCTTGTGGCCCCTTCTTTATTTTGAAGTCAGCAGCATAACAACTTCTCCTCACTCTTTCTCTATTACTCCTGCTTCCATCCTCAGATCTCTTCCTCTAATTCTTCAGCCTGTCTCTCATAAAGACCTTTATAATTACATTGCATCTACCCAGATAATCTAAGGCAATCTCCCCATTTAAAAATTCTGAATTAAAAATCACAGCTAAAAATCCCCTTTACTATGTAAGGTAACATTTTCACAGGTTCTGGGCATTAGGATCTGGACATCTTTGAAGGGCCTTCTTTCATTCAACCTACCACATGTGTTAATATTTATTTTGTACAATTTCAGAGTTGTTTATTTTAACCACTATATTATCCTGGATAATATAGATGGTATGGAAGGTGATGATGATTTTAATATTTCACGAGTTTAGAGTATCAGAGAGAGTATCAAGTGGTTATTCCCAATGGCTGTTTTAATATATGACTTTTGCAATCAAGAAAAAAAACTAACATTACCGCAAAATTACCTTCGAGGGTAGCACTTTTAATCTATACATTTTTATAATAACACCTTTCAAGGTGCCTAGAAGTGTTTTGGGGGAACTGTCTCTAAGAAAAGATAAGTCTTTATAGTCAATTATTACTAATGTGAATGCCCTCAATGTTCTCGATTTAGGATATATATTGAATCCCTCCCAGTGCAAATAAAGACATTTGAATGACATTACCCAGGAAATATATATGGTAAGAACAAAGTTCCAAGGACCAAAAAAAAGAGGAGACACCTCAATAAAAAATCAATAGTTAAACAATGGGTAACAGAAGAGAACCTAATAAGGATGTTGAGAAACAATTTTTGGAACAGTGACAGGATAAAAAAGGTACAGATTTCTAGAAATCAAGGGCAAAACACATTATATTTAACTAGAATTAATTAGAATGATTCTTTAGAGAGGTCAAATGTGATCAGTTCTAAGAAGTATTTATTGGAATCAGTAGCACATGTGCCTTTTGTGACTCACACAAGAACAGAATTCATGGAGTAGCAGTTTATATTCCTAATTGTAGGAGTATAATTTACAGGCAAAGTAAATATTAGAAATGGCAAATATATAAAATTGGGCTAGGTAAGGTATTTATGAAATGATTAAAAATATTTTATTTGTTTATTTTGTTTATTATCTTGGGGAAAGCATGAAGTCAAGAAATAGTTTTTTCAATGTGTGAGACTATCAGATGTGTTTAAACATTGATGAGTTAGGTGAGTACACAGAAAGTTGCACGATACAGAGGATATTAAAGTGGTGTGACCAGGAGATAAGATTCTAATATGAAGTGGTCATAAAAATTAGTGATGTTCCTTGGAAGTGGCTTCTATTACTCTGTCATGTTGTTTTGAATAAAAAGAAAATATAGTAGAATAGATTATTTGGAGAAATTAAAGAATATTTTGAATAGTTACTTTGACTGGGTAAATACAAAATGATTCATGAACTGCATAATGTCACAAATCTGTCTAAAAGTGGTTTTCTCTAGCAGTTACTGAAAGTTAGATGGAAAAGATGAGTGACCAATATTTAGACCTCTGTAAAATTGCTGTTTTATTGGAAGCATGTATAGACATTTAAATTAAAAAGTTATAAAGATGTGGGCAAGAGAATGATTAAAATGATATGCACCATTAAATTTAGAAAAACGGAGAACAAAGGACATATTGAATGTATAAAACAGTGGGGACTTGGGGAAAACGCTAATCAACATGCAGGCTTTAGAGAAATGATACGACTGGAGTTCTAGGTAAGGCCGCCAGGCAAAAGTGATGGGCAGCATCATGTGAGAGCTGCAAGGACAGATTTCAATGAGTGGATGTGACAGCTGATCAAGAGTTCACAATTGAAGAAATTCTAGATAGTTATGGAAACGTGTGGCTGAAATAGACTAAAGTGAAGATCCCGGGAATTGAGAATATTAAGGAATGAAGTTCACATGTTGGATGTCTGTTTGGATGTTGAAATCACTTTGGCAGATTATTGGATTTGAGGTGAAGAGAAAATCTATGAGTTAGGTGACAAAACCTTTAATTAAGAATGAAGTGTGACTAAGAAGTGTGTCTTGTATATATATGACACAGTGAGCAAAATAAGTTGAGCAGAATAAGACAAACACCAAAACAACATAAACATTTAAAGTAAAAATCCTGAATATTCTTGAGGTTTGTATGGATTTGATGATACAACTCTCGATGTAAGAAACATTCAAAACTGAAGGCAATTTTTGTGAGTTTATATGGGACAAACTGAAGACAGTTAATTGCAGGGAAGCAAAACCTCAATGAGTTGAGAAAATGGTCCAAAGAATGAAAGTTTTGTACTTTGTTTTATACATTACAATCAAAAGAGGAAGGTGGAAGTGGGTTACATGAAATCCATTGCTGATAGATCAGGGAGGCTGGAGAAAGCGAATCGTTGAGGGAGGTGGGCTTGGAGAAGAGTAAAATCACAGACACTTTTTTTACACAGATGGATACAGGACAATTCATAGTCAATAATTAATGCATTAACACAATAATAGTAACGATGAAGGGATTTGTGGTTTCCCCCTGGTGTGGTGCCTGTGCTCTGAGGGGAACAGGAAAAGGAAATCTGACGCTCCAAATGTATGTTACCATAGATGAGAAAAGACAGAAGTCAGGCTCAGTTAAGGGAAACATTAAACTTTGTTAGGGAAAAATATTGGGTTGACCAAAATGATCTTTTTGTTTGTGTTATTTTTCCATTAGATGGCTCTAGTAATGCTTAGTTGTCTTTCATTCAATGCAATTTTGTTAGATTGGATTGTGGCAGCTGTCATATCAGTGTGCATTAAACAAATGAAAACTGGTGAATTTTTGTGTTTTGAAGTTTAAAGAAAATATGCAATATTTTTACATATCATGCATTATTATTTCAAAAAAGGTAAAATCACAGCGGAAACATAACAAAAGATCTGTACAGTGTATGGAGAAGGTACTGGGACAGATTGAATGTGGCAAAAGGGGTTTCCCAAGTTTCATGTGGAGATTTCTTGCAGCATGATGCTGCATGACTAGAGACCAGGTGAAGTTGATAATGATCAAATTGAGGTATTAATAGAGAATAATCAACTTTATACAATTCAGGAGATAGCCAACATACTCAAAATACCCAAATCAATAAAATTTTTCGTGAAAATGAAAAATATGTGTTTTATATTTTGGAAAAAACTTTATGGACTTTTTGGCCAACACAATAGCAGCCTAGGACATAACTACCCACCATGAACTGGCTTTAGTTAGAACGTTATTTTAAAAATATTTTATTGTTTATACTTTTACAGTTGTTCTACTTTTTTCCCCTTCACTTCGCTCCACCCACTCTGCCCTATACTTCCATAGGCAGTCCCCAAACTGTTGTCCACATCCATGTCCATGAGTCCTTCATGTGTTCTTTGAATAATCCCTTTGCCTTCTTTCGATCAGTCCCCATCTCCCCCTGCCTTCTTAGAGCTGTTAGTCTATTCCGTGATTCTTTGCCTCTGGTTCTATTTTGCCCATTTTTAATTTTATTCATTAGATTCTTCTTAGAAGTGAAATCAAATGGTATTTGTCTTTTACCAACTGGCTTATCCACTGAGCATAAGAGTCTCCATTTCCATCCATGCTGTCGCAAAAGATAGGAATTTCTTCTTTTTTCTCTGCAGCATAGTATTTCATGGTGTAAACGTACCTCTGTCTCTCTCTCTCAGATCATCTTATGTGGTGACTCTGGGTCTCAGAATTTGTAAGACTGCCGCTCTGGCCTCCCCAAGCTTTCAGATTTCACACGTGACCCATTTTCTTCCACTCAACAATGCTTTTGGAATATATGGTGCTAAAGCAAGTTTTCTTCATAGAATGATTATGAAATGACCATTTTACACATAAGCTTTAAAAATCAGTAACTAAATAAATCCAATTTATTATCCGAAGAAACGATTCATACCAATACACATTCTGCAGATAGATGGCTGACAACATACCTAAATCTAAGCAAAGTAACTACTAGACAATCTTCAATTAAATTACTTGGTTAAAATTAAAGGCATTAAAATGTAGACTTTATGTATAATAAAATCAATTAAATGAAATGAGATTTCCTAAGTGAAGGTATTTATCAGTGTGTCTTGAGCTCTCCCCAGAGGGTCTTGTGTTTAGACACACAAAGGGGTTCTGAAATGGGTCTCACATATGTTTTATAGCAATGCTGGGTATAACAGACCCCATAGCTTGTTTCCATCAAAAACCTCCAGGTAACTTTTCTTGCTTTGATTCTGTACAGGATAGAAGAAATTCTAGTTTTTGCATTAGTTCTTCTGAAAACGTGAGCAAAAATAAGTGTGGGAAGAAAATCATGTGTCTGAAATTAAGGACCAGATTCTAACCTTCAAGTTTCCATTCCCCTCTGAAGTCTTGCCTTAGCAATCAACATTCCTCTTTGTTTGTGGTCCCAACTCTGTCACCTTCAACCCTTATGCATAAATGAGTTTAAATGTATGACATGCAAAGTATAAGAAACATATGAAAATCTATATCTATTACTGCCATACTATTTGTAGGCATAAATAAGGTCAAATTTTTAACTCATTAAGGCAACTTAACTTATTATTAATACTAAGCTGAGTGATAGATTGCAGATGGTGACTTACCTATTGACTAGATCAAAGTGTGGTGAGTCTGATGTGCACAGAGGTGCTTTCCTCTGTCTCTACTCATCTCATTTCCATAACATTAGATTGCAGTCAGCCCGAGCTTAGTTTATGCGATGAGACCCAGACATGCTTTCAGAAGTCTCTTTCTGTCTTGCATTTACCCTGTCTAAGCAGCAATGGCTCTCAAGGTCTGCCCCCTGTGTTCAGGCCCAGGTGTTTCCTCTGTTTTCCCTCCTCCCATCTGACAGCCAGAAAGGAGGCTCTAACCAGAAGCAGTCTAGTTATGTAAGCCAGATCATCACTTGGCCCTTGAGATAAATGCTAAATCCTGAGCTCTTTGCTTTCATTTTCTTACTGAATGAACTCCCCTGCAATTATTAAGTGTTCTGTGTTTCTATAAAGATATTTAGACCAAATTAGCTTAGCAAAAACCATGTTGCTGCATATAATTCAGTTCAGTATCCTAAAGTTACGAGTTTCTGCATCATATATAGATTAAAATAAAAAAAATGTTCTTATATTTTCTTTTCTCCTTGCCTTATATGACTAGATCACCTTTCAAAGTTTTGATGAGTTCAAATGAGGATACTTTAGAACAGTGGTAATATTCAAGAACTTGAACCATCTCTAATCCATCAGAACAGATGCTGACCTTACAGCTAGAGAAAGATTCCAGATAAGCCAGCTGTGCCAGGAATTAATTCTTTAGTTGCTTCACCAAAGAGGTGTCTAAGCGACCAGCTGGGTATGTGAGTGGTGACAAGATTCAAGCAAACTCACTACAGCAGGATTTTACCTACTAGTTATTGACAACCAGTACAGGTGTGCAATTTCTTCCAGGTAGCTATAAACCCCGATTTAGGTATGTTTGGTAGTTTTACTGTAAATGACTATCAAGCTCTTTAATAATATCAAAAGCCCATGCTTATATCTAACAACATTCAAAATATTGCATTGGTTATTTCAGGAAATAATATTGTGACTTAAGAGTCCCCTGTTTGATTGCTTGGACTGGGCTAAGGAAATTAGTAGTGAGTATACTGAGGTTAACAACTACAGAGTAGTTTGTGTTAATAGTAGCATTTTTTCTGTTTCACTTTGTTTTTTTATATATTTTTATACATATTGCTGACTCTATTACCTCTGAATCAAAGAACACCTTAGTAAATTGAATTAATTTATTAAGGAAATATTAGTTATATATTAATTACTCCATAGTCCTGACTATAACAAAATGTACTGGGACACTGTACAGCTATACTGAAACTTCTCACTCCTGCTTCAAAATTAAATATGTCAAGGATATTCCACATGTTAAAAATATGAGGTATGTACAAAATATATTCAGCCTCGTGATATGGAAAATAGACACATTTATTGAAGAAGATATAAGATACCAGATACATTGTACAGAAGAAGATGATACCTCAGTCCCCTTCAAAGTGGGCAGCTTGGGACCTCACACAGTTCTCCTAGAATCTTTTCCACTGTTCATAACATTGTGCAAAATCCTTTGTTGGAATCACCATCAGCTGCCCTGTTGTATTTTCCTGAATCACATTGATGGTCTGAAATCTTTTCCCTTTCAAAGGTGATTTTAGTTTTGAGAAAAAACAGATGTTGCAGGGCACCATATCTGAGCTGTAGGGGGACTAAGTCACCCGGGTGATTTGATGTTTCACAAAAAAGTTCTCATGAGACATGATGCATTGAATGGGCACATTGTGATGAAGCTGCCAATTACCAGTTGCCCATAGCTACAGCCTTCTGAATCATCCGAAAAATTTTCATGGGAGAATGTTCAAGTTTAATGCAAAATTTTATACAGATTCACTGTTCTACTCACTTAGTCATTTTGAATGTGATGGCCACACAGTACACGTGCTCACTCAAAACCATCTACCACACCCCCCCCCGACTGACTAGTGCAGTGAAATCATCATTGTTCAAGCATGTGCATTCCATCCATTTGCCTCAGCTACCAGGTTACAAACTTTTTCATTATATTAATAATATTCATTGGACCTTTTCTGGGCAGACCTTGTATCCCAGGATCTGACATAGCTTGAGCAAATTTATAGCTCAGTGCTGGCCTGATATTTAAGCAAGCTCATCAGAAAACTACAAAATAATACATGAAGCTGTAAGTTTTGCACATCACACAATATGGGATCTATACAGGAAACAAAAGGCCTCACGTAGCAACAGAAATCCTGAGAAAAAAGAACAAAATAGGAGGAATCACCCTACCTAATATCAAACTATACTGTAAGGCCATAGTAATCAAAACAGCATGGTGCTGGCATAAAAACAGACATACAGACCACTGGAACAGAATAGAGAGTCCAGAAATAAACTCTTATCTCACAGTCAATTAATATTTGGCAATGTCTCATGAGACAATTAATAGTACGGTCAATTAATATTTGATAAAGATGACAGGAACATAAAATAGAATAAAAATAGCCTCTTCAATAAATGGTGCTGGGAGATCTGGACAGGTACATGTGAAAAAATGAAACTAGACCACCAACTTACAACATACACCAGAATAAACTCCAGATGGATAAAAGACTTAAATATAGGTTATGACACCATAAAAGTCCTAGAGGAAAACATAAGCTGTAGAATTTCAGATATCTCATGCTCAATATTTTCATTTTTATATCTCCTAGGGAAAGTGAGATAAAGGAAAAAAGGGGGACTACATCAAAGTAAAAGGCTTCTGTATAGCTAAAGAAAACATTAAAATGAAAAGAATCCAACTGTATAGGAAAACATTTTTACCAATGATACCTCAGACAAGGCTTTGATCTCCAAAATATATAAAGAAATCATATGACTCAAATTCAGGAAGACAATGTACATGCTACCCAAAGCAATCTATAAACTCAATACAATTCTTATCAAGCTACCAAAGGCATATTTCACAGAACTAGAACAAATATTTCAAAAATTTATATGGAACCACAATAGGCCCTACATATAAACAGCAGTCCTGAGAAAGGAGAAAAAAGTTGGAGGAATCATGCTACTTAATATCAAGCTACACTATAAGGCCCAGTAATCAAATCAGCATGGTACTGGCATAAAAACAAACACATAGATCATTGGAACTGAGTAGAGAACCCAGAAATAAACTCACATTTTTATATTCAATTAATATTTATTAGAGGAAACAAGAACACACAATGGGCTAAAGATAGTTTATTCAATACACAATGTTTGGAAAATTGGACAAATACATGCAGAAAAATGAAACTAGATCACCTTCTCATGCCACACATAAGAATAAATTCAAAATGGATTAAAGACTTAAATATTAGACCTGAAACCATAAAAATTCTAGAGGAAAACATAGGCAGTAAAATCTCAGACATTGCTGGTAGCAATATTTTTTCTGATATAATTAACTCCTCAGACAAGGGAAACAAAAGATAAAATAAACAGATGGGTTTATCTCAAACTAAAAAGGCTTTGCACAGCAAAGAAAATCATCAACAAAATAAAAAGATGACCCAGAGATCCAGAGAACATATTTTTTGATATATCTGATAAGGGGTTAATATTTAAATTATACAAAGAACTCATAAAACTCAACACTAAAAGGAAACAAACAATCTAATTAAAAATGGGCAAAAGATTTGAATAGACGCTTCTCTGAAGAGCACATACAGAGGGTAAATAGACATATGAAAAGATGTTCAATTTACTAATCATCAGAGAGATGCAAATGAAAACCACAATGAGGTATCACCTCACACCAGTCAGAATGGCTATCATCAGTAGATCTACTGCAGTATTTTAAATAAGCTTTTTAAAATTGTAGAGTTCTCCATTTGCTAAGTCATGCTTATTATTGCCCAGATGTTATCCAGCCATTTATCTACTTCCTAGTCCCATAACTTCTCTCATCTCCTCTGCATGTTGTTGGCTCATAATCCCTCTGACTTGTTGAGTATGTTCACTCTGTGTACATATTATCTTTCTCAAGATCTCACAACCATCTGGTCAAAAATCTAATCTAATTAATGTGTCTCTCTAACCTGCTATAATCAATAAAATAATGAAATGTTCTTCTAGCTAAGTCTTCTGTGATTTATATTTTCTTTGTTTAAAATTCACAATAGACAGTAACTATATCTCTTAAATCCATTTTTCTTGTCTTTTTACTTTTGTTTTATGGTTTTACCTCCTTGAACTTTTGCATTGTGACTTGGTCAAGGGTCACTACATAATGTTTTTGATTACAGGAAATTATTTTTTATTCTGTCCTAAACATGAACTTAACTGTAGTTTGATGAAAGGTTTCAAATCCCCATTGTATTTTATTATTGTTTCTAAGATTCTAGTTTTTTGTGTGCTTGCTGAATTAACATTAGATCTGCCGGAATGAATGTCTATCCTCAGCGTAGTCTTTCTTCCAGTTCACTGATCATCTGGTATATGTAGCACCTTTAAATAATAATATATACATATTTATACTATTCAAAGTTGAGAGGAGAAGTGGGATCACTCCCCTTCCTTTTCAGTTAACCAACAGTCAACTTCATTTTTCAGAACATTTTTATGTGCAAATAAATTTGAGGAGAAAGTGCAGAAGGTTCTCAAATCTTCCCTTTCTTCCCTGGTATCCATTTCTCCCATTGTTAACATATTGCATAGTGTGACACATTTGTTGCAATTGATAAGCCAACATTGATCTGATGTTATTAAAGTGCATAGTTTACATTAGAGTTTAGTCTTTGTGTTGTGTAGATCTACAGGCTTTGACAAGTGCAGGATATCATGTATTCACAATTACAGCATCATGCGCAATAATTTCATTTCCTAAAATTGCCCAGTGCTTCACCTATTAATCCCTCTCCTTTTTCAAATATCCTGGCAACCACTAAACTTTTTTACTGCCTTTTAATCTTTGCCTTTTTCATGATGTCACATAATTGGAATCATACAATATCTAGCTTTTTCAGACTGGCTTCTTTAACTAAGCAATATAAATTTAGGATTCCACTGTATCTATTCATGACTTTAGAGCTCATTTATTTTTATCAATTTAATATTCCATTATATGGATGCACCACAGCTTATTTATCAATTAACCTTTAAAGGGCATCGTTATTACTTCCAGGTTTTGGCAATCAGAATAAAGCTGCAAGTTTTTTCTGTGGACACACTTTTTTTAACTCATTTGGGTAAACATCTGAGAGAATGATTGTTAGATCATGTAGGAAAATTATGTTTACCTTTGAAAGAAAGTGACAAAATGTCTTGTAAGGTGGCTGTATCATTTGCATTCCTACTGCAATGAATAAGGGATCCCGCTGTTACACATCCTCTCCAGCATTTTGTATTGCCTGCCTTTTTTGAGTTTAGCCTTGCTAATAGATGTGTAAGAGTGTTTCATTTGCATTTGAAGTTGAATTTCCTTAATTATATAAGATGCTGAGCATCTTCTCATATGCATAGTTATCATATATATTTATATATTCTTTGTTTGTATCATTTGCCAATTTTTAATCAAGTTGTTTGTTTCTTATTGTCAAATTTTAAGT
>PVKM010029715.1:0-17624 GCA_004027735.1 Carollia perspicillata | reverse complement strand
ATAATGACAATTTGAAATACATAATTTCAAATTTTCTTTAGCCAACTTTAAAAATGAAAAAAAGAAGAAAAATAGTAAATTAACATTATGTTTTATTAAATCTAATCTATTCAAAACACTGTTATCTTAACACATAATAAACATAACATATTAATGAAATATTTTGCATTCTTTTTTGTACAATAAATTTGAAGTCCAGTGTATATGTCATACTTAGGGTACATTCAGTTCAGACCAGCCGTATTTCAAGAGGTGAATAATCACATGCGACTAGTGCCTCTGTTATTGGACAAGCACAGCTCTAGAAGCCAAGCAAGGAATGGTACCCTTGTGACACTAAAGACTATTACAGCTGAGGGGCTGAACTTTCAACCATAAACTGTCCCAAGCCCCCAAAGTACAAGCCATGCCCAAGCCCTGGAGAACTTCTATTCAATTCCTAGATAAGATTGGAACTACAAGAAGCAGTATCTGGCAATATGAGTAATTATTAAAATGGTAAAAATGTTATCAAATTGTTCTCAGTCTTTATTTATTTATCTTGAATGCTGATACTTGGCTATTACAATAAAGTTAAATAATGTATATATTTAAAGTATAATTAAAGTATTAATGAAGATGTGCTAATATCTCCTAAAGGTCATTGGAATCTTAGTGGTTCCAACCACAGGACCTGGGCTAGTGGTGCCTACCAAAGTACCCAGAAGAAAATATAATCACATTTCTTACTGCAAAACTTTTAGAACAAATCCTGGAAAGTGAAAAGAGCTAGTGAGCCCTGACCAGTGTGACTTAGTTTATTGGGCATCATCCCACAAAGCAAAAGGTTGCCAGTTCGACTCCCAGTCAGGGCACATGCCTGGGTTATAAGTTCAGTACCAGATGGGACATGTACAAAAGGCAACTGATGGATGTTTCTCTCTCTCTCTCTTTCTCCCTCCCTCCCACCTCTCTAAAAAAAAATAAATAAATAATTTTTAAAAGAAATGAGCTAGTGACATACTAAAAGATACACTTGGAAAATATATATAACGTGATGCAAATTAATTGTAGTTTCAAAATAAGAGGCAAAGAGCAGGATGATGTGATTAAGCATAGGATTTGGAGTCACACTGTTTGACCTTGGAAAGTCTCAAGTCCCGATTCCCTCTTCTGTAAAATGGGATAACGTTACTTTCCCTGCTGTGAAAGCATTAAATGCAAAAAATGCCTTATTTCATTTTTGTAAAAAAACAGGTATTTAACAGCCAATATGTAACAGACACTGAAAAAAAACGAAGCATACGAAGGGGTATGAGTGAATGTAAGAGCAGTGAGCACCCGCCAGAGGGCTTGTCCTTTCTGACAAAGGCTCTGCAGCCAGCTCTGCAGCCCAACCAAGACTTTGCATTTATTGCTTGTGTCCCACTCACTCACTTATGAAATCTCCAGAACAATACATTGGCCTCGGGAGTTTTGTCCTTTCCTTTCTGTACACCATTGTTTGGGATTTGATAGACATCATACTCAAGGAGAGGACAGGAGAGTTTTCTGAGGGCCTAGAAAGCAGACATGTGGGCACGTGTCCCAATTACCCAAAGGTGTAGGATCCAGGAAACAATGACTACAGAGAGACGGTTAGCAAAAATCCTCTTTGTGACTTTCTGAATCACCTCTATGGCCCCCAAACCCCCCTCCCTCTGTTTTGGAGCACCCATCTTTTTCTAAGCTACCCAGAGCTGAGCAGGGGACCCAGTGTGGTAATGAGCCAGCAATTTCCGAAGAGCTGCAGCTAAGCAGCACATCACCCACTGCGCAACGGAAGTGCAGGTTTAGTACAGGAAAGCATGTTGTCAGTCCACAGGTGCATGCCTATTAGGCCTTGGGGACTTTAGCACTGCCTAGGAAGGTAGCTGCCAATGTGCACCACTGTGGGATTTTCTCTTAGCCCACTTAGCACTGCAGTGAGAGATTCTATTCACTCCCACTTCCTTCCCTCTCTCAGCATCTGGATTCTCCCTTCACTGATCACTCTTCTGCAGCACACTTGCAGTGGGTAGGACATAACCTTGAGCTTCTCCAGGCCTGTTCATCTCTGATAAGCCATAGGTCAACAAGGACTCTATATCTCACACAAGCTGGATACCTGCTAATCATACCATAGACACGGATTTAGTACCTACCAGGCCCCACACTAGGCACCAAGGACTTTACTGTAAATAAAGGGACAGCCAAGAGGGTGAATAAGAAAGCTCAGATCCTAAAGGATGCGGAACTACCATTTATTGATTCCTCTCAGGTATAAACAATGTTCCTTATAAGCATTGCCTAATTTAGCCATCAGCCCAGCACTGTTAGATAGAAATTATTAGCCCATTTCACAGATGAGAAAATTAAGCAGCTCATAGAGTAAAAGTAATTTTTCCAAAATGATCCCTCCAGGATTTGGCAGAGCTGATATCAGAATCCAGGTCTCTTTGAATTCACTAATGTTTGCTCTACAAATATACTCTAAACTTTACATATACTTGTTTCCTAGCCCCCAGCAAGTAGATACACCTGAGTAATTCAATAGACTGTGTTGTCCAGGGGACATTCTGGTGGAATTCTATTCCCTGTTGTCAACCTCACTCAGTTAAATTCCCCCAACCATTGTAATTCTGCCCCCAGGACTCTGTCTCACACCCAAAAACCATTCATCCCCATCAGTATGTCCACCGTCCATCTGTCCAGGAGCCTTCGGGAATCTGCTACTTCCCTTGTACTATGGAACAGAGCTACTTCCCTTGTACTATGGAACAGAGAATGAGATGTGCCCCAGCCCAGACTCGAAGCCAAATCATTCAAGACCCAGGTCTTTTCAGAACTGAGCAGCTCACGGTCAGAAGGAGCCTTCAAACTTATCCAATGCCCCGACTCACGTTGGAATCATCTCCGAGGGACTGCACTTGTCCTTCACTCTCCTATCCCTCGTGAGAAATTCCCCAGTCTCTACTTGATGGTACTCCTCTGGTGACCAGGAACTCTCCCTCTCCTTAGGAAGTGAACGTTTCCCTCAGTCAGCTCCAGCTGAAAAAAGCTCTTCTTTGCCCTGGGCTCAAGGCTATCTTCCTGAGGTTTCTACATACATTATCTTTCTGCCCTTTAAGGGTATGGAAAACAAGTATGTCTTCCCACTCACAATACCCTTGCGGAGACAGTTACAATATTCCTGTGAGTCTTTCAGCCTACGGACCAGACATCTTCATTTCCTTCAACCATTATCCATAAGACACTGTCATTACCTTCCAACCTATCTCAATCACTCTCCACTGAGCATGCAGCAGCTGTCAGAAAAGGGAATGTTAAAAGGTGGTCATTATTTGATGCAATCCTCTACTCTCCATATCTTTCCCTGTCTTTTCTTCCCAGGTTCATCACAGAGAAAGAGTTAGATCAGATCCTGGGGCCTCACCCCCAGCCATTCCCATTGGACTCTGGCAGCCAAATTTAATAGAATCTCTAACAGGGCACACCTAGGCTCTCCCTCCAGACCCCCAATGTACCTTATACAGACTTTTGCTACTGGCCTTTGATAGAGGAGGTGGGCACATTAAATTGCCAGGACTTGGAATGGTCTCAGAAAACCTTCAGAACTCTTTGGGTATGGGCCATGGGACAACCTGCCTCTTCAGCCCAACTATATTACCTTTATCCAAATATTATGGGACAATACAGAACAAACAAGAACGTTCACATCAACTGAGCCTAGAGCTGTGACAAGACACTATTTTCAAAGACATGTTTATACCCCCTGTACCAGGACTCCTTCTCTTTCATGGGATACCATGAGTGGGTAACCATTAGTGAAGCAACACAGAATTAGGATAGATGATGCTAAAATGCCCTGGGTTACATTTGGGATGGTGAGGTTCATGGCCACATCATCTGAGGACACCCAGGGAGGCTGATCTTTGTTCAGAGTAAGGGGGCAGCAGGCCAGTCTACCATCCATACATTTTTGGAAGGTCCCTCAGACACAGGAGCACACTTGAAATCCATTCTGAATCCACACACTAGATCACTCCTGCTCCCCACAGTTACACAGCTAGCCTGCATAATTGCACAAGAGCCTAGACAAGTACAAGAAAGAACAAACTTCACTCCTCCCATAGCCTGGCTCTAACATCACCCCAGTTCTGGCTAACTTTGCAGAGGAAGCATAGAGAGGGACATCTCAATGGGCAGGAACAGCCTTGGAAACACTGTCTACCCTACTTATTTTACGCCTGTCCTTATCCCCAAGCCCATACAGTCAGTTAGGGAACCCATCATTGGCTGGTGATGGAAAATTCAATTACTCTCCAGACAGCAGAGAGTGGAGCATAGTCTGTCCAGGGAGTTAATCACATAGCAAAGGCTGTAGGAGGAATCCTGTAGACAAAGTAGAGGCTTCAAGGAGGACACATGTGGGAGGTCTAATCAATCACTGCAGCCAATATAGCACCTCTAGTAATTCCAATTATGTTAGACTAGATAGGGCCATAATGACAAACACTCCCCTGGCAGCACCCTTAGATCCATGCACCCACCTCCCTCTCCTCCAGTCCAGCCAGCACACCCCAGCTGTAAGCTCAGTAGGCTCAGAGACATCGTCAAGTGAGAACCAGCCCTCTTCATGTGTTTGTTTCTTTTTATCTTTCTGTAGTCTTAGGCTTCCCTCTACCTTATCCAGAGTGTCCTCTACTCACCACCCCCACCCCTTGCCTCAGCTAAAGGCACTCAGGAAAACTTTGGTAAACTCATTCACAATTATGTGTTCCCTTTTGAAAAGCAAACATTAAACTAAAGGAGTAACAATCAAATGATGGAAACTTGGTCATCAGGACATGGGTAAGGGAAGCACCATATTTTCAGACCATAAAACGTACCTATATTTTAGAGTAGGAAAAATTTTTTGAAGCAAAAAACGTGGTAAAATATTTAATAACATAAATAACGTACTATTTCACCAATGTAAATGTAAACAGAACTCAACAACAGCATTAACAACCATTATTCCTCCCAAATTTGGAGGGGTGGGGGGAGCGCATCTTATAGTCTGAAAAAAGTTATTTCTGCTTCCAAGATCCCAGAGTCTCACTAAAGGCAGTGACTTCCTCTGATTCCCAGGAAGCTGTCCCTACTTCCTGGAGCCAGGAATCTCACTGAATAATACCACAAGGAGACAGTTGTGTCTCCTTCCCCATCCCCAGTGTGATTTGTGGGCAGGGCCTGCACTCAAATACAGCTGTCCCAGGCAGATACCATCCCATCCAAACCATGGGTTCACTGTGTGACCCTGGGATGGTCTTTTCCCCTCCTTAGCCTTGTTTTCTCATCTTCAAGAAAAGGGGCTTGAAACAGACGGTTCCTGAGCCCAATTCCTTGTTGACATTCTGATGAGCTATCTCTGAACACTAATCTATTGTAAGAAAGGTTGTCCTCATCTTCCCCTACACCTGCTCTCCCTGGTGACCTGCATACCCACCCTCAAAAAAAAAAAATAAGAAGATTGAGAAGATACGTACTTAAATCCTCTCTGTTTTTTGGCTTTTTTTTTTTTTTGGCAGACATTCCAGAGATGTCTAAAAGGAAAAGAAACTGTGTAGTAAGAAGTTGAATCTCTCTAATGGATTAATTAGGTATTTTTCTCCTGGTCTAGGATGAAAAGAGATAGGAAAGGAACTAATTTGAACAGACATCCAGGTCTGAATCCACTCCAGGGCAAGATACATGGACAAAGAGTGGCCTTCCTCTCCAGACAGGACTGCACCAAATGGTTCTTATTGGAAACAAGAGCTAGCTTGGAAGAAGGGTTGGCAAAGGGCTTCAGGTTTTGACTCACTGAACACTAAGGCCACTTCTGGTTTTGGCATTCTTAGAACACTGCTGTGCACAGGCTGGACTATCAGGGATCCCTGATATAGCTGTGATGCCACTTTGCCTGTCTCTACTAGAGCCCCTGCCAACCAAGGGCCCAGTTTCCAAGGCTGGATACCCATGTGGGTCACCATTAGCATCACCACCAACCCTCTGTACACAAATTCACAGATCCTTATTTATGGCCTTGCAAGAGATAAGCAGGCCAAGGAAACAGCCATTTCTATGTTAACTGCCCACATGTGGCTTGATAAATGGAAAATGAAACCACAAAACTGCCCAGAAATCAGGGGAACTGGAGTCCTGAATGCTGAAGGCTGAGAAGAGCTCTGGCTACCTAGGTCTAACCCGGATTTGAGACTCGGCTTTGGACACCAAGGGCTCATCATGCTATGGAGAGAGCTGCTGGCCCTGGAAATCAGAGACCAGTGTCACTCTGCTCAGAACACAGCTATGCCCATAAGTGAGGGAAGCACACAACTCCCTTAGCACAGTCAGGGTTGTACATAGCCAGCCTGCCCTTGTCCCCCCTTTTCAAAACCAGATCTCTGAAATGAGGCAGGGGTGCTCAATGGAATATGCACAACCATGACTCAGGAGATTGAGTTCTGCCAGCTGTGCAACCTTGTCACCCAGGTTGTTCCCCTCTCTGGGCCTCGGTTTCCCTATAAGGTTTTAGTCTATATGACCCAAATGCTCTTCCAACACAGTGCCCCTCTATCTGGTAGACTCATTTTCAGTCAGGTGTATATAAATAATATGGCTGAAGCATTTCCTCTCCTAATTCAATTATCTTCTAACAGGAAGAAAAACCTCTGTCAGAAGGAATGAAGAGACAATGATAGAAACTTGGGTAGGAGAACAAGCCAGTTGGTGTACCCTATTGAGACAGAGAAAATTGGTCTTGAAAGATGTCCTCTGACAAGAATGAAAGGTTTGACCTACTATAGGAACTTGAACCTCACTATTTGGCCAAGTCTGTCCCAAAAATAGACAGGAAGGAGGAGATGATCATTAGCTTAGACCCCAACCCTATCGTGGACAACTCCAGGAATGAATAAAGCAGGTGTCCCCAGATGCCTTCCTGTGGCTCACCCAGCATCAGTCTTGTCTGAGTGTCTGTTGGGGCAAATGGGCTGGTGGCTTCCTGCCAATGCTGTGGTCTTTGGCAGAGGGGTAGGGAGGGATGGTGCTGCGAATAGCACTTTGCATAAAAGGGATACTGGATTAAAAGAAGCACTGAGGGCAGTCTTACAGGATGGAAGATAAAAACCAGTACCTGCCACCCAGGGGAGGAGAGGGTGGCATAACTAGGTGGGAATCGTGTCAGTGATTTAAAAATAAGCAGTACAAGCTGCTTATAATCACACACAAGGGATGGCCTTTCCCAGGGCTTCTGGCTGAAACACCTGGTGGCCTGCCCAGGCCCCAGTAAATAGGACACAGACTTTCCTCCTCCCTCTCCTTCTTGCCCAGTACAACAATATCCAGCATTAATGAATTGTTTTTATAATGTAATTATAGACCCCAAATTTCATTCATATCCATTATTGCATTTAAATTTTGTTCCATTTTACTAATGAGAAAACTGAAGCTCAGAAAAGTTAAAATACAGTCAAGATCAGACAGTCAACAATAACTTGAACCCAGGTCTCCAAAGTCCACATCTGGAACTCCTTCCATTGTGTCAGAGCTGCTGGGCTGGGATGGGAGGAGTGAGACAAGCTGGTGAGCAGGCATCAGTCAATTCTTGCATGGTAGGAGGGCAGCAGGGCCAGGGCTGATGGAGGCCCAGGAGCCCACGGCATGGTGGGAGAGTTTTCCTGCAAAATAGAGCAGGCCGCCAGCATGCTCATTACCCAACCTTATTCCATTTCATAATAAATGGAGCCCCTGGAGGGCCAGGCATGATGAGGTGGGGTGAGATGGGGAGTGAAGACTATTACAGGATTTTAACCTTCATCTTCTCTTTCTGGGCCTCTGGAACAGCTGTTTGACAAAATGGATCTGTACAGACAATCATTTTTGCTGCATTACTTAATATACAGTTGCTCTCGGCAAGAGATATAATTGACTTGCTTAACTAATCAATCTTTCTATAAGCATAGCTGCTTTTCCTCTCCCACTGGGGGAGGGAAGCAGGAGAAGGGGGAGGAAAGAGAAATTGCAAGGAGTAACCTTTGGCATGAATTACAGAGCTCTAACACCCGACTGAGGTTTCACAGCCGAGAGGCGAAAACTGTGGCAAAGCTTTCCAGTTTCCTTGTTGGTCCAGATGTGCTCTGTGGCGGCCTGGAGTAGCAGTCACCCCATATGAAATGGAGGCACAAGTACCAAAAGAAGTCAAAGGAGCCATGGGCCCTGGACTCCAAAACTTACCTTCAGTTGTCTTTGGAGTAACTTGCTGTAGGTTTGAGAAAGAGAAATGTGTCTGATGACCTGGGACTTGACTCAAATTAACTAATGAAGTCATGGATAAAATTCCCTTTGGACTGAGCATGAAATATCCAGCCTCTCCCGTGTTCTACCTGCCCTTATTCCAGCTCGGTTTCCTATCTCTCCCCTTTTGGGGGATCAGCAGTGTCACCCAGCAAACTCCACCCAAGTCCAGGCCCAGACCACACTGACCTCTCTCTAACAAACATGCTCTGCACTTGATTCATCTCTTCTCTTCTCTTTATTTTATTTTTATTTTATTTTATCTTAGTTGTTGTTCAAGCACAGTTTTCTGTCTTTTACTCCCATCCCATCCCACCCCCCAGTGCTCCCCACTTCCCTCCCATTTCCACCCCCCTTAGTTTTTGTCCATGTGTCCTTTATATTTGTTCCTGTGACCCCTTCCCCTTTTCCCCTGAAATTCCTTCCCCTCTCCCCTCTGGTTACTGTCAGCCTGTTTTCTATTTCAATGTCTTTGATTATATTTTGCTTGCTTGTTTGTTTTGTTGCTTAGCTTCCTGTTAAAGGTGAAATCATATGGTATTTGTAACTTTTACCACCTGGCTTATTTCACTTAGCATAATGCTTTCCAGTTCCATCCATGCTGTTGCATAGGGTAGGAGCTCCTTCTTTCTTTCTGCCACATAGAATTCCATTGTGTAAACGTACCATAGTTTTTGATCCATTCATTTACTGATGGGCACCTGGGTTGCTTCCAGCACTTGGCTACTGTCAATTGTGCTGCTATGAACATTGGGGTGCATAGGTTCTTTTGGATTGGTGTTTCTGGGTTCTCAGGGTATAAACCTAGCAGTGAAATTGCCGCATCAAAAGGCAGTTCCATTTTTAGTTTTCTGAGAAAATTCCATAGTTTTCCATAGTGGCTGTACCAGTCTGCACTCCCACCAACAGTGAACTAGGGTCCCCTTTTCTCCACAACCTCTCCAACACTTGTTGTTTGTTGCTTTGTTTATGATGGCCATTCTTACCAGTGTGAAGTGGTATCTCATTGTGGTTTTAATTTGCATTTCTCTGATGACTAGGGATATTGAGCATCTTTTCATGTGTTTCTGGACCTTCTGTATGTCCTCTTTGTCTTCTCTTTATTTTGAAAAAGAAACCTCAACCCTCCTTCCTTTTCCTCTCTTCCCCTCCACCTCTACTCTCCATCACTCTCCACACTTACACACACGCACACACACACACAGAGTTACTCCCTCTGGGTACTGTTGAATTTGGGGCTATAATTCTGAATTTAGAGAAAATGGAGTTGGAAGCCGAGTTACAGAGTAAAGAAGGTGACTGAATTAAAATGATGATGTCACACAAGCAGCTAGATGATGAGATAAAAAATACCCCCTCAGGGCCCCTCTCCACCTCCTCCCAGTACTCCAACCCTGATAAATTCATCTCCTTCTTTAAGGTCTGACTCTAGTATCATCAGGCTGAATGAGGTGCCCCTTGTCTGGCCTCCCACCTATGTGCATCAAGAAGGACTACTGAGCCCTTGGTGGTGTGGTTCAGTGGATTGAGCGCCGGCCTGCAAACCAAAAGGTTGCTGGTTCAATTCCCAGTCAGGGCACAAAACTGGGTTGCAGGCCAGGTCCCCAGCAAGGGGTGTATGAGAGGCAACCACACACTGATGATCTGTCCCTCTCTTTTTCCCATCCCCCTGTCTAAAAATAAATAAAATCTTTTTTTAAAAAAAGGACTACATAAATGTTATTATTATTTGTCTACTGTTACTCTCCCCAACTCAGAAGGCACTTTGTGAAAGCAAGCATTTGAACTTGAACATCTGTATTTGTTGAGTGCTTAATACTTTGCCAGAAACATAGTAGGCATTCAATGAGGAATTAACATGGACTTATGAAGTAAAAACTTGCAATGTCTCTATTTTAAGACAATAGGTTCCTGCTACCCAGTGAGAAGACCTCTCTCTAGAGAAGAGGCACAAGATCCATCTTCTGTCTCATTCAAATGTTTTTATCAATGGCATGGATGAAGTTTGAGAAAGGATGGTTACCTAATTTGCATATGGCAAAGTTTGAAGAAATTAATTGCATGGTTGACCCAGAATCTGACTGTCTGAGCAGGCTAGAACACAAGCCAAAACAACACAGGTAAAATCTATAAGTGTTAAGTGTAATGTCCTAAACTTAGGTTCAAAGAATCATGGACAAGGGCAAGAGAAAAGGAGCTCTCTCTTGGCAGAGATCTATGAGCAAAAAAATCTTGGGGTTGGAGCTGACCATAAGCTCAACATGGTAGTACAGCTTCTAGGGGAGAAATTAGATGAGAGAAATAATAGTTCTCTGTAGTCCACCCTGGTGGAGACCATCTGGACAGTTGAGCTACAAGGTCTGTCCATAAGGTATCCAGCCATGCAATATGAAAAATAGAGACATTTATTGAAGAAGATACAAGACACAAGAAATATTGTACATAGGATAATGATGCCTCCGTCGCATTCAAAGTAGGCACATTGGGACCTCACATGGTTATCTCAATTACCATCAGCTGCCCTGTTGTGTTTTCCTGAATCTCATCAACGATCTGAATCTCTTCCCTTTCAAAGGTGATTTTAGTTTGGGGAAAAGCCAGAAGTCACAGGGCACCAAATCTGGGCCGTAGGGGCCAGAGTCACCTGGGTGATTTGATGTTTCACCAAAAAAACTCTGCACAAGACATGATGCATGAGCAGGTGTGTTGTGATGAAGCTGTCAATCACAAGTTGCCCATAGCTGCAGCAATTTTCACAGTATTGCATCTCTCAACTGACAAAGAACACTGAGGTATTATTCCTTATTCATTGTTTGGCCTGGAGGGGCTTACTTGTGGTGGGCAACATCTTACCAATCAAAAAACACAATTAACATGATCTTGATCTCCTTGCAACTTTGCTGCACCTTTTTTGGGCATGGACAACCAGGCAACTTCCATTGGGATACCTGGGCCTTCATTTCCAGATCACAGCCATAGACCCACCATTTATCTCTGGTTATGATCTTGAGGAAATCCGGTTCATTGGTAGCGATTTGGATCAAGTCATTAGCAACAGCAGCATGATGTCCCTTCTGCTCTGGCAGCAGAACCTGTGGAATGAATTGTGCCATGACATGTTTTATGCCAAGATCCTGTGTCAAAATCTTGGACACAGTAGTTTTTGGAATCCACAGATCAGCTTCCACTTCTCACATTGCCAGTTGCCAATCTTTGTTGATTTTAGCCCGTACACAGTCAACATTCTCAGGTGCTTTGCTTGTTGCAGGCCTTCCAGAACATGGATCACTTCCAACAGATTCTTGTCCATCTTTCTAGTGTTTGTGTCACACTTTTATTTGTGCTACACTCATTGCATCATCCCCCAAAGCCTTCTGAATCATTTGAATAGTGTCTGTGGAGGAATGTTCAAGCTTAACACAAAATTTGATGCAGATCCATTGCTCTACTGGTTCAGTTATTTAGAATGTGACAACCACACAATACACAAGCTCACTCAATGTCATCTACTTCCTCCACTGACGAGTGAAGTCACCATTGCTCATGCATGTGCATTGAAGTCCACTCTCTTGGCTGCCAGGTTACATCAATGTCATACAAACTATTCTTGTTCTATTAACAATGGCTAGACTTTTTCTGGATAGACCCCACATGTTCTTACTCTTTTTAAAAGAAGTAGAGGAGTGATTAGGATACCAAGGAGTCTAGAAACAGTGGCAAAGACTCTAGGAGTGCCTAGAAGAAATCACAGCTAGTTTCAAAATGAGACATGCTGGGTTTTGGAGGAGAGAGAAATAAAGATTTACCTGGCAATACAGAAGTTAAAAAGGCAGGCAGAAGAGCCAGAACCATCTGCATTCAAATCCCAGCTCTGACATTTGCCAGAATGGGTAACCTGGGACAACTTTCTTGGCTTCTCTATACCCCAGTTTCTTCATGTATAACACAGGTATATTGGTTCTTAGCTTCTGGGTTAAATGAGTTAACACGTGTAAAGATCTTTGGAGAGACACACAAGGTAAACTCTCAGTGAATGATGCCTGTAATTATGCTATGACTCCACAAGACACACCAGGATGGAAGTGTAGAAGTTACCAGAAAGCTTATTTCCATAGCTTAAGAACTTCTGACAACCAGAATTGCTGCCCACATTGAATGTGAGGCCTGTGAAGTAAAGAGCTCCTGGTCACTGGACCATCAAATAGGCTGGACTCTGTGGATGGAACCTCTGGACCAGGTAAAAGTCTGCACACAACTTCATTTAAGGTCCCTTTCAACTCGAAGATTCTTGGAGTCTACAGGAAGTCTTCCTCCCTTTTTTACTCCTTTGGAGAGCTGATAATTTTTTTCCCTTTATATAGGGAGTGAAAGAAACGAAGCACCAAAGGGATTCCATAATCTGCAGAGAGGAAATTCAAACCCTCCTTGGCCCACTGCAGAGCATTTGAGCACCACTCCTACCCCACTGGGACAGACAGACAGTGCCTCACCCCATCGGAGTATGGTTGGTAGGCCTGCTGAACTCTGAGTGCTCCCCAAGGAGGGAGGCAGTGACTTCCTGGTGAGGACCTGAGATCCACAGAGCAGCTGCCTTAGGTCTTGGTCCCTAAGCCATTAGTGAGCACCAGAAAAGGCCAGGTGCCTGAGGCACTCAGAGAGAGAATAAAAATGAGATTTAATTATGAGAATCACCAAGCTCCCCTGGGAACAGAGGCTACACAACCAGGTCGGAGAGTAACATTTCAGGAGGTCCAGGGGAAAAGGCTTGCTTTTTCCTTGTGCCTCTACCTCTCAGACAGTTGCCAACGTTATTTCAGCAGAAAGAAAGCCTTAGCTTAGCTTGGGCCCCAGTGAGAATGTGCCAGCAGGAGGCACTGATTGAATTACTGACCCAGAAAAGGGGAACAGTTGGGAGTGGTTGGATGTCCTGGTGGCTGCAGTGGAGGTTTTGTACTAAGGTAAAGAAATGCTGCCTCAGATCCAGCTCTGCTTTGGGCCTTGGCTTAGAATTAATAATAATGGCTTTACTACTCCCTCCCAGGGTGGCCTTGAGCCAAGTTGTTTCATCTCATGGAGACTCGATTTCCCAACCTACAAAATGAGGGGATGTGCTTGTTGACCTTAAATGCCCTTTTCTGTTTAAACGCAGTTTGCCAAGAAAACTCACAATCTTGGGTTATTTAATTCTCCCAATAACCCATTGCAATAAGTAGGCCAAATTCTGTAGCTTACAAAAGAGGATACTTTAAGAGGGGTGATTTAACCAAAGTCACAGAGCTAGGAAGCAAAAGAAACAAGACCTATGCTCACGTCTTTTGGACCCCAAGGTAATGTATTTTTCTTTCTCCATGCAGTTGCCTTTCTTACTCCACATCCAGCATCCCACCCACATATTCCTGCCCCAAGTCCTATAGAGTCTTCTGTCAGGTGAGGGGTGAGAGGGATGCACTATAAACTGGGTAGGGGCAAAAAAGGAGACAGAGACTGCTGAGGTTCAGGGCCAGCTCTTCCCAGACAGACACTTGGAATTGATCTTCCCAGGGAGACAGCTTCCTGGCCCCAGCAATAAAATCGATCAGGGTTTGATGCTATAAGTGCACATCATTGTTTTGGCACATTAGTGCTGAGCCTTTCTCTGCAAATGGATGTGATTTTTATGGCATTGTTTATAGAGCTCAATATTTAGATTGATTCTCTTTTCCCCCTCCCAGGGCTCTTCTGGGAAGAAACAAACAAACACCACCACCATCCTCCCAAGTGGGAAGCTGCCCCTCTGCACACCCTCTGCAGGTAGACAATGGCCAGGTCTCCCTGTCTCCTGCAAGCACCTTCAAAAGTCTCCAGTAACACCAGGGGCTAAAGCCTAGAACCTCAAATGTCTCCCAATCCTCATCTGTTTACTCCTCTGAAATCTAGAAGACTGTGATTAGGAAAGTAAGACAAAACAAATCAAACAAAAGAAACACACAGAAAGGCAGTCGCTGAGTCATTTTGAGTTGGCTAGGTCATTTGGGGCTTCGGCTTCTCCAATCCTTCACAAAGCAGCTTATCTCTTCATAATCTCCAAGCAGGTGTCTTCCTATTAAACCAGCAGGCCCAGCTCCCTTTCCTTTATTCTCCAACAGAGCAGTGACAAGTTTCTGCCTCCTCTAGAGCTGCAAGCCCTCCTCAGGTTGTATTCAATCAAGCCAAGTCTCCAAGGATGTGGTCATGTGCTTTTTCTCTGTAGAATACAGCATACCTTCAGCCCATCCCCATCCCAAACCACTTGCTATCTCCCAGGCTTGGAGAGAGCCTGAGAGAACACCCAGTCCAACTCCCACGACAAACTAGCTAAATTCATGCACCCTCTCCCTAACCTTGACATATGCAGCCTTAGTTCCTATTTACACACAAAAAGGAAGGTTCTGGGACCAGACATCATTTCCTCTTCTGAAATCTTGAAGGCACCCAAAGTCCTTTACTAAAGCAAGATCTTCTCCATTTAACCCAAGGTTTTCAAAACCTTTTAAACTATGGATTCTTTTTCTCCCTGAAATGGTCAATGACATTTCGAACTAGGGTTCCATGAAACACAATTCTGGACACTATTGACCAGCTGATTCCCTGGGTGCCATAGAAGTCCTGACAGTTTATGATTCTATCATCTAACTCTCTGCAGTACCATTTAATGTGACCAAAGTCATGGGCAGACTCTCCAGGTCTCTATAATATGCTTCTTTGGTCTATCATGTTCTGTTGTGGGTAATTAAATTTTCCTCCTTTGCATTTACCTACTTACCTGTTAAAAGGGGAAGGGATTCAAGGTCTACACTCCTGACTCTGGACACTTCTATCCACTGTTTCTACAGCAGGAGCTCAGCTCCCATGGGCTTTAATGAGCCAGGTTTCATTTCTGTCTCTGCTGCTTACAACTCTAGGGGCTCAGACAAGTCACTAAAGTCCTTTGAGCCTCATTGTGGCATACAGAATTCTAAGACAGTTCCCAAGTCCTATGGCAGGTGTTACACAATCTCCTTCACTAGAGTGGGAGATCTCACTCATGCTATTAGGTTACTAGTCAGTTGACTCTAAATTAATCAAAACAGAGGTTATCTTAGGTAGGCCTGACCTGTGAGCTTCTCTCTAGAAATAGGAGCCAGAGCTTCACTTTCACTTTTTTGCTTGTCTTTTCTCACTTTTATTTCAGGACTGTCCCTGGGTATACCTTGGTATTAAGGTCGACTGAGAGGGGTCAAGCCTTAAGCCATCATGTGAAGGAAAGAAACCTCTCAAGAACAGATTAATAGATATAAACACCTAAAAGCAAGAAGGTCCTATCAAGCAAGTTTCTAACCACCATTAACCAGAAAGTTAATAGTCAGGTTCATTGACAGTCACCCAAATATGCATTTATTCAATAACAAGCATTCATTGTGTACTTGTAATCATGTAATGGCCCTATGCTAGGTGCTGGACAAAAGACAGCATCTTTGCCCTTAAAGGGTTCCTAGTGTGTTAGGGGTGCAAATAAGTAGTAACAATAAGATTTCCATCAGGGACCCAGCCTGGAATTGAAATTCCATAGACATATTTGGGTATGAACATCAAATGAAAGACAATGACTGCATTTCATTGGTGTGGCCATCAAATGCCCAGTTACAGGATTCTTTAAGCAGTTCTATTACAAAAGCTGCCCCCTAATTTTGAGGCGGTGGCCACCCAGTTAGGGAAAGAGCACAACCTGAATAGAGACAGAGTACTGAATCAGGCATGTCTGCTGATCCACAGAGGAGGACAATCAGTGGGAGGAAAACATTGAGAAGGCCACGCGTGAGCACTTGCTGTCTCCCACTACTCCAATCTTTGGCAAGAGACAACATAAAAATGTGACTTCTTTAGAAGATTCTGAGAGTCATTTGGGCAAATTTACTCAACATTTACCTAGTGATTACTATGTACCTGGATGTTGTTCTAGAAGCTGGGCATCATCAGAAGACAGCCAATGATTCTCCTTTTACAGGGCTTACATTCTAGCAAAGAGAGGCAAACAAAACAATAGACATGATTTTATAGTAAATAAATCAATATCTTAGAAGGTGATAGGGATTGTAGATACAGGGAGGTATTGCAATTTTAAGTATGTGGTCATTGTGGGCTCATTGTGAAGGTGAGATATGAACAAAGACTTGAAAGAAATGGAAGAATTAGCCAAGCAGATACGTGGAAAAAGGGTTTTTCCAATAAGGAAATAGCTACAGCCAACACCCCAGGATAAGACTTAGGGAGCAGCAAAGGGGTTGGTATTGCTAGATGAGAGTAAGGCCCAGTAAGAGTAGTAGAATGTAAGGTAAGGGACTTTGGGTGAGGGCACTGAAGGGACTTCAGCTTTAATTCTGAGAGGAGTAAAAAGCTACAAAAGGGTTTTGAGCAGAGAGTGCCATGATCTCTCAGCCTCTAAAAGGATCATTTTGGTTTCTATATTGGTAATAGGGGAAGAATGAATCAGGCAGACCTGTTAAGAGGACACTGAAGTGACTCAGATGTGAGGTGAAGGTAGCCCCAACCAGAGTGGGAACAGTGGAAGTGTGAGAATTAGTCAGATTCCATATCTATTTTTAAAGTAGAGCCAAAAGTAGAGTATTTCCTGACAGATTTTTTTGGCCTAACCTACTGGAAGATTGGGTTTGTCATCAGCTGACATAAAGAAGATGGCAGATAGGTCAGGTTTTGAATGGGTATGGGGTTCTGTTTGGGACATGTTGAGTCTGAGGAGTCTATCAGAATTCAAGCAAATGCAGGGAGGTTTTGCACTTCTAAATAGGTCAGAGTAGGCTCATTGAGTTTATTGGATATTCAAGTCTCAAGTTCAGACAATAGGTAAACATCAGAGTTATCAATATATAGCTTATATTTTAGGTCAAAAGACTAGGTGAGCTCAAAAGACTAGGTGGAGATATCAAGAAGAGGACCAAGGAGCGAGCACTGGGTTTGCAATAAGCCCAACATTAGGAAACATAGAAGAGATGAGAAAGAAAAAGAGGTTAAAAAAAAAGAATTATCAGTGCGATAGGAGGAAAACCAAGAGATTGTCATCTGGGAAGATAAGGGGAGGGTATGGCCACCTGAATCGAAGTGTTGCTGATAGCTCAAGAAAGATGTACACTGAACACTGTCCACACACTGGCACTTAGCAGTGCAGAGGTCATTATTGGCCTTGATAAGAGCAGGTTCAATGCAGTGGTGGGTGAAAAGCCTCACTGGGTAGTGCCAACTCTTTTGAGGAGTTTTTCTGCCATCAGAAACAAAGATATGGGCAGTAGCTT
>PVKM010029714.1:0-17627 GCA_004027735.1 Carollia perspicillata | reverse complement strand
AAATTTGTTTTCAAAAGCCCACTACAAAAACCCTCTGCACTAGAGGGCTATGTATTCAATTCATGATAGTAGCTGCCCCTGTGAAGGAAGCACAGAAGTGACTTTATTAGTTATGTTGCCTTCCTGAAGCAAAGATGCAAAGTACAATTGCTAATTGAGGTTGAGTTTAAACACAGTTGTTACACGATAAAAACTCTTACTCTCAAGACCCTGAGTTAACTTCATTTCTCAATCTTCCTTTTAAGTCACAACTGCTGCCTACAACATACCGGACACTCACAGCTAGCAACCTGCTTTTTAGCACAGGAATTCTCAAAGTGTGGTCTGAAAGGTCTCTGAGGTCCCTCAGGCCAAAACTATCTCATAATAACACAGACATTTGACTGTCTGATGCTCAATCAAGAGTGTATAGTGAGGTATTCCAGAGACTACAAGATGTGGGATGACATCACCACTCTGTTGGCTACTGGAATGTGAAGAAGCAGATAGGAAAATCCAGCTGTCTTCTACTAAGCCAGACATTGAAGAGATTTGCAAAAATGTAAAACAATGCCCTCTGCACTATATTCTTTTGGAAATAAATTATTTTTATGATTTCCTGATTCTGACATTTTGATTGACTGACCAACTAACAATGGTTCTAATCACACTGGCCAAGAGGGCTTTACATTATATGTATTTATGTACATACAAAACTTTTACATACATTTTAAATTAATTTTTAAATTATTCAAAATATACTATGAATATATAATTCACATAAGAAATTAAAGTGGCCAATAAATACAAGAAAAAATTGAGGGACCTCAATACTAGTTGACATAATCTTCCCAAAAGTAATTTGGCAATATTTACACTTTATGAGGTTCATACACTTTCACAAATAATTCCACTTGTAGGAGTCTCTTATGAGGAAACAGGAGATTTAAACATTTATGTCCAAGGATAATGACTACTGCACTGGTTACAACAATAAAAAGTTAAAAACAACCCAAAAATCTAATATAGAACATTACACACTATTTAGAGATTAAAATGCAGTATTATACAGTTATTAAACTTCTTTTTGTCAAGAGTATAATCTCTAAGAATTTAACAATATGTGGAAAGTAGTATGGCAGTTCCTCAAAAAAGTAAAAATTACTATTTAATCTAGCAATTCCACTTCTGGGAATATACCCAAAAGATTCACATCAGGGCCTTAAGGAGATATTTGTACACCCACATTCACAGCAGCATTACTCATAATAGCCAAAAGTTCACTGGCAGATTAATGGATAAACAAAATCTGGCACATACATACAATGCAATTATTATTCAGCCTCAAAAAGGAAGAAAATTCTGACACCTGTTAAAACATGGATAAATATTGAAGACATTATGCTAAGTGAAATAAGCCAGTCACAAAAGACAAATACTGTATGATTTCACTTATATGAGGTACCTAGAGTAGTTAAATTCATAGAGAAAGAAAGTAAAATTTTAACTATCACAGGTTAAGAGGATTGGGAGTTGTTTAATGGGGACAGAGTTTCAGTTTTATAGGGTAAAAAGAGTTCTAGAGGTTCGTTGCAAAAAAATAGAATGTACTTCATATCAAACTATACACTTAAAAATGGTTAAGATGATAAATGTTATGTTATATTTTACCATGATTTTTAAAAACAGATTTCTTAAGAGATTAACATGGTCCCTGTGTAAGGATAATAGGCAAATTCGTGAAGTGTGCCATATTCTAAATAAATAAATAAATAAAGTAAAAAAAATAAAAAGATTTCTTAAAACTTAACCACAATTAGCCCTGGTTGGTGTGGTTCAGTGGGTTGAGTGCTGGCTTGAGAACCAAAGGGTCACCAGTTCGATTCTCAGTCAGGGCACATGCCTGGGTTGCAGGCCAGGTCCCCAGTAGGGGGCACGTGAGAGGCAACCACGCACTGATGTTTCTCTCCCACTCTTTCTCCCTCCTTTCCCCTCTCTCTAAAAATAAATAAATAAAATCTTTAAAAAAATAAACCACAATTAAAAACCTGTCAGAGTACTTAAGTTTAAAAGTAGAACTATGAATAAAACAAAGTTAAAAGTACTATGAAAGGACCATGTATTTGTCTCAGAATTTTCTAACAGCCAACTTATAAGATTAAAAAACAAACTAATTAAAAAAAAAAACCTAATTTTTCAAAAGAAGTACCGATAAGACTAATTGCTCTTTCATTTAATGCTTGAGATCACCTGGCACATCCATGCAGTGATTTTTCTCCAATTCAGATGCATTAATGGACTATGTGAATTATACCAGGCATGTCAAAATGTGTTATTTATAATAAACTTATAACTACACTTTACACAGTCATAGAAGGTAAAGGGATTAATTAACAGAGTATTTAAAGGTCCTTGTTGAAAAGGATTTTTTAAACTATCCTAAAGATTCTTTGTCAAATGTCCCCCTGTGTTTTCAAAATAATGTTTACTTAGCCCTGGCCAAGTTAGCCATGTGGGTTCAAGCACTGTCCTGACATGCCAAGACTGCAGGTTCGCTCCCTGGTCAGGCGCATATAAGAATCAACCAATGACGGGAGTAAATGACAGAAAACTGTACTTGAATAACAAGTAAAAAAAAAAAAAGAAGAATCAACCAATGAAATGCATCAATAAGTGGAACAATAAATCAATGTTTCTTTTGCGCTCTCCTTTCCTTTCTTTCACTCTAAAAAAAATAAATAGCCCTGGCTGGTTTGGCTCAGTGGATTGAGTGCCATTTGTGAACCCAAAGATCATCCGGTCAACTTCCAGTCAGGGCACATCCCTGGATTGTGGGCCAAGTCCCCATTTGGGGGTGTGCAAGAAGCAACCAACCAATGTACTATATTTTGCCATGTATAATGTGCTCCTGTGTATAATGCACACTGCTTTTTTGGCCCAAACTTTCAGAAAGAAAAATCTTTCATTTAAAAATTTTAATTAAATTATTTATGTATTTACATTTAGATACTTGTTTTTTGTGTTATAAAGGAATTTTAGCATTTATTGTTGAACATATTTTATGTAACAAATAATTACAAAACATAAGAACAGATATAAGGTATTTCAGGTACTACCCATGTATAATATGCATCCTTATTTTTCCCTCAAAAGTTTGGGCAATAGAGTGTGCATTACACACGGCAAAATACGGTATCGCACATTGATGTTTCTCTCCCTCTCTTCCTTCCTTCTCTTCCCTCTAAAATAAAATATTTTTTAAAAACTATATATGGACAGTAACTATATATTTTTTAAAATAAATAAAATCAATCAATAAATTTTTTTAAAGCTCACTTTTTTTCCTGTTTATAATAAAAGATAAGACAGAAGCTTATTGTTCAGTATCTAAAGTAAGGTTAAAGAAGACTATGATAAATGTCACCATTCCTTCCCTGGAAAAAACAATAAAAGAAAAGTTTCCTTGCCATGACTGGTATGACTTAATGAGTTGGATGACATTCCTGCAAACTAAAAGGTCCCGGTTTAATTCCTGGTCAGGGCACATGCCTACGTTGGGGCCAAATCTTGGGTTAGTGATACATGTAAGGTAACTGATCGATGTTCCTTTCACACACTGACATTTCTCTCTCTCTATTCCACCCTTCCCCCATCTCTAAAAATAAATAAATACATAAAATCTTTAAAAGAAAGAAAGAAAAGAAAACTGTCCTTCTTATGGCTTATGTGAAACACCACTCTCCACCCCTATACACATTTTGGCAAACAAGAAAAAACAGGAAGAGTCATGTCTGCAAGATTAAACTCTAAGTTATGGGCTCCTCTGTTGTACATGCCCATAGCCAAATGAACAGCTCCATTTCCTGGAGAGACTGTTGACACAAGCTTATATGTGTACATGCATGTACAAATAGATAGAAGATACACACCAAAGAGAAGATACACATCAAACTGTTAAACAATTCCATGTTTTCTAAAGCATGAATTTTCAGCAGGAATAATATTACTTCTGATGGAATGAAAACTGGCTCTAGGTGCAAGGGGGAGAAGTATGAAAAACATCTTAGATATTATAATGGTCTATGGCCCTCCAAAGGTCATAGCACATAGAGATATATAGCATATATGTAGTATTAAAATTTCATGGATGGGGGTGATTAGGTGAAAACATTTGAAAGCACTCTAGAGAATGATAATTTTTCTTTAAAAAAGGAGTTTGAGAAACACTGCTCTAAAGCAAAATTTCCCCACCAGTCTGCAGAAATTAAAGGTATGGGTTACAGGTGAGCTGAATATTGCTCCAATTGGGCTTTGAAGATGTCTACAGGTTGGGTGGGAATAAGGGTCAGAAGCCGTAGGCATTTGTCCCTGGTCTGGGCCATTCTCCATTTGTTCTAGTATGTTTCCAAATATTATTTGCTGTTGGTGCTATTAGGTGAAAAAGGTTGGAAGCACTGAGTTTCTACTACAGATGATAAAAAACAGTTTTTAAGAAAATACTTTTAAAAATACTGCTTTCAATCTCTTCCTAGATCTAGCATAATAGATAGTCAAGAATCCTAAGTTGTACATACAACATGCCTTAACAATGTCAACTCTCCGTTGGGAACACTTTTCAGAGAATCCAACTTGCCCACTAAGCCTACTGATGGACAGTGGTCACTTTCTGTATCATCTCATTTAACACTTGTAACAAAAGCAGAAGCAATGACTCAAGATGTAACAAAAAAGTCAGGAGTAGTCACAATGGCTATTTATAAGCCAAATATCAGAAAGTAAAAAATATGTACATGAGGCAAACAGAGGCCACAGAGAGAACAGAATAGAGACACAGACATGAGGGAGACTAGGAGACCCATGAAAAAGCGAAGTCTCAGTTTTTAACTGGTACCAGTTCCAATGCTCCTAGAGCCCAACAATACTGATTTCATTCCTTGATCTTTATTTTTTTAAGCCAACTTGAGTAGACTTGTGCTCCTTGCACCCTATTATAAACCTGTGCTCCTTGAGTCCTAATTAAATATAATTCACGCCTGCCCTGGTCAGGTGGCTCAGTTGGTTTGAACACTGTCCCATGCACTGAAAGGTCGTGGTTCTGTGCTCAGTCAGGCCACATACCTACGTTGCAAGTTTAATCTCCAGTCAGGGCACATGTGGGAGGCAACCAATCGATGTTTTTCTCTCACATTGATGTTTCTCAAGCCTAAAGAATTGTAAGTAAAATCTGGCAGGAATTTGGCATGTGTAGGTTAAAATGAGATTATTTCTTGGAATGTTCTTCTAACTCTTTCTGTAAAGAAGATCATGGTAATAGTGAAGTGACTGGCTTTATGAAATTATTTGATTAGTTAAAAATAAAAACATCTTAAAAATAACTTTGGAGTGGCTAGTCTATAGAATCTGTCTTTCTAAAAGTAATGAAGAGCAGGACTGGTTGTTTGTAGAGAATACACCTGTAGTAGAAACTCAGTACTTCCAAACTTTTCAATTGTAGAGAATAAAACCTGAAGCAATGCTGCTTTTCTAACAAGAAATTATTAATATAGCATACCACATGAAAAGAGTTCTGGAGATGGATGGTGGTAATGGTAGTACAACAATATTTAATACAAGTGAACAAAATGAACTGTACTCTTAAAAATGGTAAAGATGGTAAAATTTTTATGTATATTTACAGTAAAAGAAAAATTGGAAAAAAATAATATGGCACACCATTGCCTAAGTTAACAGACTACTTTTATGTATCCTGCAAAGCAATTCTGGTTATTTATAAATATACATTCCCTCACCCTCAAGTACCTTGAACATCTCGTCCTAAAACTGCCACATAGTTCTTATCTTTAAAGACTTCCTGGCCATCTTCCTCCAAATCATATTCTGGCTTCTTTATTATTTTTTTTGTGTTGACCAAAAGTTGAGGTCGCTCCTTTTTAAGTTTAACTCCTGTAAGAATATCAAAAGAATCAGAACATGAAAGGTATAAATTCTTTCTAAACATTCCATTTAAATAAGTAAATAAATTGCACTACTTATATTGTCATTACCAAAAAGATGGGAAAAAATCAGTGTTCTCTCTTTGATTAAAGCACAGATCAAGCTTCCACAGCTTGTATAACTAAGTTAAAAAATAGAAAAACCTTGAAAGTGTGTATTTTGAGGGGTCAAAATAACTACATTTCTATCACAATGGGTAGTTATTCACCACCACTACTGAGCATTTCATATTGGAAAAGGCTTATTTTTAATTTTCAGTAAAGTTTCAAAGGAATGAACTAAAAATTAGTTTTTATTTAGAGTCTTACTAGATCAACTACTTTGCGCTATATTTTCAAAATAGAAGGTTAAGATATTTTAAAAAGTGAATAAGCCAGCGCTGACTTTTATGGTTCAGTTGATTGGTTGTCATCACACAGGCAAAAGGTCACCAGTTCAATTCCTAGTCAGGGCACATGCCTGGGTTGCGGGTTTGGTCCCCGATCAGGGCATGTATGAGAGACAACCAATTGATTATTTCCCTCCTTCTTCTCCCTCCTTTCCCTTTTCCCTAAAAACAAATAAAGTCTTTTTAAAAAATCCATAACCATTATAAAGATTATATGAACACTTAGTACCTTCTTCTCTATCAAGAATATGATGAAGAACATCATCATCTCCCACGAACCGAACCTCCAGCATCTTGTCTTCCTTTAAGTTCACTTTATTCATCCTTGCCAACCTAAATGAAAACAATAAAGCACTCAAAAGTGGTGAAAAATTCATATCAACAGCCAAATAAGTTAAACATTCACACAACGAATACATGTATATGTATAACATTTTAAAAAGTCTTCTTGAAGGAAAAGAGCCTTCTTAATTATGAAAACTACATTATATATTATTGTATTGACATAATGTTTTTTATAAAAAGAGGAAGGAGTGTTTCAAATCTGAAAAAAGCCAAATCCAATCAAGGCAACTAAAATGTAGTGACAAGAAAATAATTCTGCCTACATAGAAAGCTCTAACCAATCTACAGAACAACATTACCAGAAAGGGAATGGTTAATACATGAGAGTTTAGAAAAGGGACAATGAAACAAAGAATATGGTTTGGTGGATTTTAACTTCTGCTCATTAGAAAGATATAGTCCACTTGGAGAAGTCTGTGTACTTCACTGGTATACCAACCCTGGATCAAATAACCCTCAAGTACCTCCCTTTACCATTACTGCATGCTTACCAAACAACTTTAAAAATATGAATATGGCTTTCTTGTATCCTGGTAATTAAACAGTAAGCATAAATCTTTCCAATACTTTATAGTCAGTTCTTCACTGAACAAGCATGAGTTTGGCAGGCAAAAGATTAATCAGCTCTAGCTACTCTGACAAAATTTAGCTTCATAACTTATAATACAAATAGCCTGAAATTAATTAATAATAATTCCAACTAGCTGCCAGCTAATCATTTTACCCTGAAAAATGATTTCTCTTATTAATCCTATTTTTGCCTTTTCTCCTGACAAGAGGAACTATTCACTGGACCCCTCATGAGCCAGCTATCTGCATGCAGATAACTTACGAAATGTTGTAACTAGCACTTAAAATGACTTGTCTTAGTTTTCACTTACCTTTAAAGGCACTGCATATTCTGCAGTTGAAAAATTCAGGTAGAGTCACCTATAATTAAAAAAAGAACTCAGTCAGCATTAGCTAATAGGAAAACCAAAGCAACCAAAGAAGGTCATGAGTTTTTAACAAACAAAATGAATCAATAAATGTGGTTCTTACAAAGCCAAAGTTATCATGGTAGTTATTATTTACAGTAAAGGGTAAAATAACCATTACCATTTTGGTCAAGAAACTTTAGAAATTGAGATCTGGATTGGGGAGAGAATAGAGGGAGGAAGCCAAAATACGAGTACTTACTATATGCTAGACATAGTTTTGAATATTCTATATGTATTCTCATTTAATCTTCACAATGGTTCTATTAGGTTTATACTTTGTGTATAACGACAATACTTCACTTATAATTTATATGACCACTGCCAGTACAATATACCTTTTTGGGCCGTCTTTCTAGTCACAGTAGTGCTTACTTATGGGAATACAGGTATATAGAGAAAAGGTTAATACAGCTACATAACATTTGTATAAAATAAACTTACAATTTTTTTTTATGTTTGTATAAAATAAAGCCTTTTTGAGGGGCTATTTGTCAGGCTTTGTTTCAGGCACTTTTATGTACACCAGATCATTAAATCCTCAGATTCACTGAGGTAAAAATATATATAATTTCCCCTTTTTATAGATAAGTAAACTGAGTTAAATATTAAATAACTCAAATTCACACAATTAGAAAGTGTGTTAGGGCTAAAACTCAAGTTTGACTAATTACAAACTCCCTGATCATTCTGTTCAACCACACACTTCTGCCATTAAATACAAATCTGTTATCCTAAATGCCTGTTTTGACCTCTGTAAACTATTCACAATGTTTAATCACTTTCCTATAGGACAGTACAAATATCCAAAGACATCTAGAGCTCCTTTGGGTTTCCAGTTAATTATGTTAAACATCACTAGTTCTACCAAGAATACTTTTAAAAGCATGGTCAGATTCAGCATAGTGTACATTATTTAAAACTGCATACTGCTGTGTTCTACAAAGAATTTGAAGCAGTGATAATAAGCAAATGCAATAAAACAATGATAAACTCTAATTATTAGTAGGGAGTTCTGGATCAGGGAAAAGATAAAGCAGAAAATAAAATCATACAAAGAATTTTGGCTTTTTGTCTATTTCCATGTTTCCCATTAACTGTTGTTATATTATGTCTGTCATTTTCATCAGTGGCAAACTGTTATGTTGTAAAACATTATAAATTTATTAGAAAAAAAAAGAATTTTAGCTTTAAGCTTCCTAGCATCAAAGTGAAAATGGAGGAAAGTCAATTACCAGTACCTTAATTCTCATTAGCAAAAGTTTAGTAGTTCCATCAGGAGGGAAAAAAGATTTTCAAATAAAATTTAAAAACAAATATTCCAGACAATGAATATTTTCCTAGACAATTTCCCTATGGTATTTTACTTAAGAACTGCCTGGACAGAGGTAGCCTAACTTGGTCTTATAATTTCCTTTTCTAGTTTTTTGTTTGTGTGTGTGTGTGTGTTTGTTTTTTTAAGAGACATCAATAGGCCGCTTCTCCTAGGTTCCCAGATGACACGAGCGGGAGTGGGGACTTCCAGAACCGGAGGGGCCGCCCCCCCGGACAAAAACACGTGTGTCCAGACCGGAAGCCAACCCACGACCTTACCGTTTACAGGATGACAACCCAACTAAGAGAGCCACAACGACCAGGGCCCCTTTCTAGATTTTTAAGTTATCTATTATACAGGACGGAATCATCACAGTGAAGAAATTTCTACAAAGAGTTTGAAAGAAACCTTTCCTTGCTTTTTCTCCAAGAATTTCGGGGGGGGGGGGGGAACCCTACCCAACAAATCACAATAAAATGCACTGTCTTAAGCGCTACTTTTTTTTAAGTGGACTCCTTTGAAGGAGTTAACAAGCAGCACCAAGTGAGTGTTAAAACAGCAACACTCTCCTCTGAAAGCAAATAAAACATTGGCTGCAAATTTTAAAAACACAATTTTTTTAAAAGGCGGTATAGATTTGTAGCTAAGCACCAATTTTAATATCAGATAAACCTGGGTTCTGATGTTAACTCCACACCAATAACTGTGACTGCAACTTTGCACAAAGTTGTGATTATTAAATGAAACCATGTGCTCGGCACATGAAAATGCTAATTCAATGTTCCCCATTATAGGTATTTTTACTTTTAACTTCTACTTAACCATGCAGCTCTCTTGTAGTTCTCTACATCCCACCCGAGAGAAAAGGGGCTGAATAAACGCGGTCCACGACACAGAGCTGTAGGGCCACGCTATCTTTCTTCGGATTGCAATTTAACTAGGGAAACCCGTGATGGTTCCGTTAGGATTTCAGTTGTGAAATGACAAGTGACGCATCAACATCCTTTTAGTTTAAAAAGCTCTATCAAAAGAGCCTGACTTATTGACACTTTACAACGAAGCGTTGTGCCCAGCGACTGCTCAATTAAGGTTCCTGTGGGGCTTCCAGGCTGGGATGACATCAAAGGGTTTCGCTCCAGTGGTAGTTCTGGGACGAAATCGCTCCCTCCGCAGCGCTCGTACTACCTGCTTCTCTCCCAGGACACTTTTTACTTCACTGGGCCCTGTTTCAGATATTCGCAGTTCTCTCTTTACAGTCGGGAAGCACACATGCTGTTAACAGGCATCCCTTGCACAGAAGGCCTACCACTGCTGGACAGACCCACGGTCTTTCTAGAGGAAGCCTGTCACCCCAAGTATTTACGGACTTCGGTCTGGGCCTCGCACCACTGATCACTAGTTGGATGCGCTCCGCCCGCCGGGGGTCCTCGGCGCGGGGCTGGGGGCACAGCCTAGGGAGGGAAAAGGGGAAGACACAGCGACCCTGCCCCAAGTGCCAAGGGGAATCCCGGGACACTCTCACCGCTGCTGGATCGCTAGGCTGGACGCACCTGACCTCACAAGCTGGAGCTAAGCAGGACAGGGAGGTAGGCTGCACGCACGCCACCCCTCGCACCTCTAGGTCTTCCCCAGGCGCGGCCCCGGCCACCTCGTGCCTGCCGGATGCTACCTGGCTGAGTGGTCGCGGAGGGAAGGTGGCTTCTGCCCGAGGGGGAAGGCCAAATTCTCGTAAGAAGTGCGGGAGCCAGGTCTCGGGGTTGCACGGAAGCAGGCTGCAGCAAGGCTGGCGGGGGATGGGACGCCTGCTGCTGCACACCGAATCTCCCGCCCTGCTCAGGGGGCGGAGCCCCGGGAAGCCAATAGGAAGCAGCGTAGGCCGAGAGCGATGGCTCTGCTGGCCACCCGGCTCAGACCTGCGGGCCCTGCCCCCCAAGAAACCTGAGGAAAACGAATCCCACGGCGCTGGATTTTGGGGCCTTTCCTCTTTCCGTTTCCGGGGAAGGAAGAAGGAAGTATTGGTTAGGTAACAGGAAGATTGTGGAGATGTAGTGGGCTGAGTGATATTTCTGTCTTGAGGGAATCTTAACAGTGTTCATTGGTTTATCTAGGTATCTTCTTTTGAGGAAAAAATATAATGGGAATGAGTTTGCGTTCTTTTTTGTTTAAACTTTACTTCCTTTGGCGTGAAATGTAGAATCCCGTGTGTTTCAAAGGTTAGGGGTTAGGTGGAGGGGAGAAACTCCTCTCTATAAAGAAGAGAATCAGGCCCTGGCTGGTGTAGCTCAGTGGATAGAGCGCGGGCCTGGAACCATCGGGGTGGATTCCCAGTCAGGGCACATGCCTGGGCTGCAGGCCAGTTCCCAGCAGGGGACGCTGGAGAGGCAGCCATACATTGATAGTTCTCTCCTTCTCTCCTTCCCTTCCCCTCTAAAGATAAATAAATACAATATTTTTAAAAAGAGAGAGAGAATTAGATCCCCGCCACTCAATATCCAATATGGAGTTAGGATGAGTCTGCTAATGAGACTGCTATAAAGAGACAGGGAAAACATCAGGCATAGAAGGAGGTAATGAGGAAGAAAGGAATGAACGTGCTGGGATACAGTATTACCCATTAACAGAACGGTCATTCATTTGGATTCAGTCCATCATTGGAGACAAGACTGCAGAGTTCCCTGTGAAGAAATAAAATAGAGTCATATAGTCAAGCCTCTAAATTACTAAAATCAAGTATGTGGAGGTATGAGGAAACAGTTCCATCTTTATTTAATTAGCCTGGGTACTTAAACTTTTGAATTTTCCAGTCTTGTGTCAATGCCTGGATATACATCAAACCTTCATATAACTCTCTGATGACTCCCTGACTAAGGAAAGAATGTTCCCATGTTTAGGCCACTTGACAGCCATTATCCAGACCACTAGTCATCTACAGCAGGGGTCCCCAGCCACCCCCCTGCACCACCCCCGCTTACTCCACTCCCGCTTCCTCCGCCCCCACTGCGGACCAGTAGCAGTCAGCGGCCTGCTAGGAACCATGCTGGAGGAAAGCTCCTCTGAGCTCTCCCTCCTCTCCATGCACCTCTCCATGTCCACCCCGCCCTGGCCTGAACTCCACCTTCTGTCGCTCCTGCCACCCACCGCCACCTTCGCTTCTGTGGAAAAACCGGTCCCTGGTCCCCAGCCAAACAGGTTGGGGACCTCTAATCCAGGGGATTATCATCTTGGACCTGTCCAGAGACTAAATGCAGGACCAATTCTTTCCAAATGTATTTTTTACTATAAGAACTCAGCTATTCTTTTTTCTGTGGATGTCTCTGGGTATGGCCTAGTTGTGCTTATGGTTTGCAAACCATAAAACCCTTGAATAAATTTTCATCATTTAGCCCTGGCTGGTGTAGCTCAGTGGATTGAGCAGGGGCCTGTGAAGCAAAGGGTCACCAGTTTGGTTCCTGGTCAGGGCACATGCCTGGGTTGCAGGCCAGGCCCCCCAATAGGGGACACATGAGAGGCAACCACACATTGATGTTTCTCTCCCACTCTTTCTCCTTCCCGTCCCCTCTCTAAAAATAAATAAATAAAATATTTTTTAAAAATCTTCATCATTTATTTCTAGCCAAAGCCACCACCAGACTCTTTCTGAGTTCAAAATCTACCAAATAATAAAGGAGCACTATTAAGTGAGCCAACATAACTTCTTTCCTCACAGTAACTATTATATTGGAAGACAATGAAAACACAATAGTGAGAAAAATGCTATGATATTGTAAGCCCAGTGTTTATTAGACCACAGTATGGCAGGAATATCTAATTAAAGGATAGAAGGAATCATAATTTCCTTAAGAAAGAAATATATTTAAACTAAACCTGAGAGTTGAATAGATTTAAGCCAGGAAAAGAAAAGGAGTAAAATTTTCCAGGTAGAAGGCCCAAATCAATACAGCAAATGCATAAAGTACCAAGAAGTAAGTGCCAAGTCTTGGTCTGTTGTTATGAAGGGCTAGTTTGTACTGAAAAATTACTAGTCAGATTTGTACTGAGAGATTACTAGATAAAGGGGGTAAGAGTGGGAGCAGAGGGGAAGGAGAGATGGAGGTACAGCCATTTTGGAAGCTGTTTAGGACATCCAATTAAGAAACTGAAATGATGGTAGCCTGGATAACATTCTCCCTGAATTCCAAACCCCTTACCTACACTTTTTTCTTCCTTATAAAAAAGAATCGGTTTAAAATGGAATTTAAGACAGTCTGTTAGGGTACATAACCTTCTGTCTTCTCAGATCACTGGCCATCTGAATAAAGCACCCATAAAGATTGAATCCCCATCGCTGCTTATTGGTTCTGGTAGTGACAGGCAGCAGGAACACCAGCTTTTCCGGTTTCAGGTTTGAAATTTAGGGCATGGCTTTAAAAGTCTCTAGTATAATCTGATTAAACACGGTGAATTGAACACTCTTGAAATGCGGCTAAAATAACAAAAAAATTTTTAAGTTGTTGAGGAACAAAGACTCAACTGAATAAGTTTAATAATCTAATTGGCTTTATTGCATGATTCATGAATCTGGCAGCATCCCATCTAATATAACAGAAAGTTGCCCTAAGGGATTACACAAAATGGAAGGTGTTTACAGGCAGAAAGATGGTGGGACAACGAAGTTAAAGGAGTCCATTACTTCAGGCAAGTTGACACTTCCCAAGTTGGGGTGGGCAGGGGGTGGGATTCTTATCAAGCAGATTACCTCACTAGTGTTGACCAGGAAATTTCAGGTTGATTGCTTTAAAATCCTACTCTTGGGAGAGGCTGAAACTGCAATTAGGTTGTGTATTGTCTTGATGTGACTTACCACAAGTGACTCAATTTCAGGTCTGTTGTTTGTTTTTAACAAAGTATAAACAACACACAATTAATATAACAGGCCCTGGCTGGTATGCTCAGTGGAATGAGGGCTGGCCTGTGAACCAAAAGGTTGCCAGTTCGATTCCCAGTCAGGGCATATGCCTGGGTTGTGAGCCGGGTTTCCCGTTTGGGGGTATATGAGAGGCAACCAATCAGTGTGATCTCTCACACATTGATGTTTCTCTCCCTTTCATTCTCCCTCCCTTCCCATCTCTCTACAAATAAATAAATAAAATCTTTAAAAAAAATCTTTTATTCCATAAACAAGTTTATTATCCCGCCCTTTTATTAAAAAAAATTTTTATTGGTACCCCGAGCTTGTTATTTAACAGAAACTTTTTTCTCTTTTTTTTATTTAAAAAATTTTTAAAGAACAGGAAAAGAAATGAGATAAATTAACAAAATTTTGGAAGATGTGTAGTGATTAGGCAAAACTGAATGAGCTAAAACCAGGGTCTGTGAAGGAGGATGTAAATAGGAAGCCTATTTCTGTCACAGAAGTCCAGACAGTCTTAGGAATTAGTCTACAGGAAATTTAGAAGAGCAGTATAGGGAATAGAAATGGAGGGTAGGTTAAAATCAGAAACAAGGAACAATTAGTTCTCACATCCCTGTCCTACTGAGCAGAGGGCCAGGAAATTACAAGATGAACTAGAAAGGACTTAGACACAGCACAACAGAGTAGGAATGAGAAGTGAAATTGTAATTGGAAAGGGATGGGATTGGACAGATTATGTGGAAGACTAGGAAACTTCTCTTTTGTCTCCTAGAACAATGGCAGTTAGTCATATAGCCCCTGGTTATTAAACACTTTCTCTCCAGGCAGGCTAATCAGAAGTCAGGTGGGAGACCCCCTCTGAAAAAGCCAGTTAACCTATTGGTCCATACTGAAACCTGCTACTGATAAGTCTTTCCACTGCAGGCAGAGCTTCCAACCAATTTTAGCATCACCAACTTTTGAATACTTAAGTCTGAAAAAGACAAAACAAATAGAAAAGGAGCAAACAGAATATGTGAAACCCAAAAGAGAATGTATTCCAAATGGTAATTTTAAAAATCTCAGAGTTAGGACTGAGACTTCCAGCCAAAATGGAAGCATAGCTACATACACTTTGCCTTCTCCCACAACCAAAAGAAGGACAACAAATTTAAAAACAAAAAAACAACAAGAACTTCCAGAAAATCTAACTGTATGGAAGTCTGACAACCAAGGAGTTAAAAAAGAAACATTCATTCAGACTGGTAGGAGGGGTGAAGACAGGCAGCTGAGGAGGAGAGGACTTGCAGCAAGGCAGGACCTAGTCGCACCAGCTCTCTGACTGGGCAAGGTGGTAGCTGGCAGAGCGGGCATTCCCACATTTGTGTGCAGATAAACCAAGAAGAACAACTGGGGAGTGAGACAGACCACACAACTCAGGGATCCAGCACAGAGAAATAAAGCCTTGAAACCTCTGACTGAAAAAACCTGTGGGGGTTGAGGCAGCAGGAGAAACTCCCAGCTTCACAGGAGAGTTCATTGGAGAGACCAACAGGGTCCTAAGATGTACACAAAACCACACACCTGAAATCAGCACCAGAAGGGCCAATTTGCTTGTGGGTGGCTGGGGAAGTGACTGAAATCTGGCCTAGAGACAAACAAGAGGCATTGCTCCCTCTCAGATCCCTCCCCCACTTACAGCCCCACACCGCAGAGATGTGGGTTGCCACATCTCTGTGGCGCGCGCACACACACACACACACACACACACACACACACACACACACTGCCCAAATGAAAGAACAGATCAAAGCTCCAGAAAAAAATAGAACTAAGCAACAAAAAGATAGCCAACCTACCAGATGCACAGATCAAAACACTGGTAATCAGGATGAGCACAGAATCGGTTGAGTATGGTCACAAAATAGAGGAAAGAGTGAAGGCTATGAAAAGTGAATTAAAGAAAAATGCACAGGGAACCAACAGTAAGGGAAGGAAACCAGGACTCAAATCAATGGTTTGGACCAGAAGGAAGAAATAAACATTCAACCAGAACACAATGAAGAAACAAGAATTAAAAAAAAAAAAACCATGAAAAAAGCCTTAGGAACCTCTGGGACAACTTTAAGCATTCCAATATCTGGATCATAGGGGTGCCAGAAGGAGAAGAGGAAGACCAAGAAATTGAAAACTTTTTTGAAAAAATAATGAAGGAGAATTTCCCTAATCTGGCAAAGGAAATAGACTGACTTTCAGGAAGTCCAGGAAGCTCAGAGTCCCAAAGAATTTGGACCCAAGGAGGAACACACCAAGGCACATCATAATTACATTAGCCAAGATTAAAGATAAGGAGAGAATCTTAAAAGCAGCAAGAAAAAAGGAGAACGTTACCTAGAAAGAGTTCCCATAAAGCTGTCAGCAGATTTCTCAAAAGTAACCTGGCAGACAAGAAGGGGCTGGAAAGAAGTATTCCAAGTCATAAAAGGCAAGGACCTACATCCAAGATTACTGTATCCAGCAAAGCTTTCATTTAGAATGGAAGGGCAGATAAAGTACTTCCCAGATAAGGTCAAGTTAAAGGAGTTCATCATCACCAAGCCCTTATTATATGAAATGTTAAAAAGACTTATTGAGAAAAAGAAGATCAAAACTCTGAACAGTAAAATGACAACAAACCCACAACTATCAACAACTGAACCTGAAAAAACAAAAGCAAACAACTAGAACAGGGACAAAATTACAGAAATAGAGATCATGTGGAGGGTTATCAGTTGGGAGGGGGTGGGGAGAGAGTGGGAAAAAAGGTACAGGGAATAAGAAGCATAAATATCAGGTACAAAATAGACAAGGTTAAGAATAGTATAGGAAATGTAGAAGCCAAAGAACCTATATGTATGACCCATGGACATGAACTAAGGTTGGGGGGATGCAGGTGGGAAGATGGGTGCAAGGTGCCAGGGAAAAGAGGGGACAAATGGGACAACTGTAATAGCATAATCACAAACATATTTAAAAAAATAAAAATCTCAGAGATAAAGATTTTATATCTATAAAAGGAAGAATATAAAAACGTGAGTCATCAAGTTTACATTTTTAAATTATGATTTGCTGGAGTCCCAGGTAGTTCCTCTTAAAGACTAAATAAAAAAATAATTCTTAAAGTTGTTTTTAAAGATTTTATTTATTTATTTTTTAAAATATATTTTATTGATTATGCCATTACAGTTGTCCCATTTTCCTCCTTTATTCCCCTCCACCCTGCACACCCCCTCCCACCCACACTACCCCCATTTAGTTCATGTCCATATGTCATAAGTTCTTTAGCTTCTACATTTCCCACACTCTTGCCCTCCCCCTGTCTATTTTCTCCCCACTGTCTATGCTACTTATCCTATCTTCTCCCTTGCCTCCTCGCACTCCCCTGTTGCTAACCTTCCAGGTGATCTCCATTTCTGTGGCTTCGCACCTGCTTTAAGTGTCCACTTAGTCTGCTATTGTTTTAGGTGTGGTTGTTAATAACTGTGAGTTTCCTGTCTTTTCACTGTTCATATTTTTTATCTTCTTTTTCTTAGATGAGTCCCTTTAACATTTCATATAATAAGGGCTTGGTGATGATGAACTCCTTTAACTTGACCTTATCTGGGAAGCACATTATCTGCCCTTCCATTCTAAATGAAAGCTTTGCTGGATAGAGCAATCTTGGATGTAGGTCCTTGCCTTTCATGACTTGGAATACTTCTTTCCAGCCCCTTCTTGCCT
>PVKM010029713.1:0-17634 GCA_004027735.1 Carollia perspicillata | reverse complement strand
TCACAACTTGCAGCCAGACCCCAGAGAACGGCCAGCCAGGGGTGACTTACCATTTAACCGATTAATAAACTGAGGCTTGAGCTGGGGAAAGGGACTCGCCCAAGACCCTGCAGTGTAGCCAGGTCTTTCTCTACTAGGGTGGATGCTGGGGTTTGGCGAATGGGGGAACCCTCCCTCCCACAACATCCCGCCACGTCTTTACTAGAGGAGGGCCCCTTGGGATGGCAGGCGGGGTGCCCCGGCCCTCACCATTGAGCTCCACATGCTCCTCCTCCTCAGGGCTGGTCAGTGCCATCTGCAGCAGCTCGGCTGTGCAGATGAGCAGGTCATTCCCCCGGGCCACATGGCCAAAGCCGGGTCGGGGCCCCATGTCCCCACTCAGGGTTGTAATGGCCCAGCGCCCATCCAGCATGCGTCTGAACTCCTCACGGTGCTGGGTCACCAGGTGGACCTGGGAGGGCAGATGAGATGGGGAGAGGAAGCTGGACCTGGGTGCAGGGCTGGGGGAGGAGGCAGTGACTGGGACGGGTGGAAGGTGAGCTTAGAGATGGTCCCAGCAGCTCTGGAGTTCTGGAGGGTCCTGAGAAGCACCCGAGGAGCTGCGAGTCCACTGAGGGGAGGCCACTTACCCTGTTGACCAATACAACCACCTTGGCTCCCTCCACGGTCTCCAGATGCCTTTTGGCCACGTAAGCAGCCGCCCGGGTCTTCCCAGCACCCGTGGGCAGCCATATGATGATATTCTTGCCCTCCAGGGCAGGCATGATCACCTCCCACTGGTAGGGTCGCAGCTCCATTCTAAGAATGGCAGAGGGCTCAGACCCCTGGTCCTCCTGGCGCCCTCCTAGCCCTGGCCCCCCTCATATCTGCCCTCTTCCTGCTCCCAGCCAGCCCAGTCTGGTGCACAGAACTCCCTTCAGGCAAGACTCCCCCTGCCTGAGGGAGGAGGAACAGGACACCCACCAGGAACCTGATTGGGCAAGGGGAGACAGGAAGGAGTAAGGCAGACTGGACCCCTGCCCAGCCTCACCTGTACCACCTGCCAAGGGCAGCCCAGCTTGACCTGGCTTGGCCGGGCAGCCAGCTACTGAGCTCTGCTGAGATCGTAAATGGAAACCGAAACCGAGGGGAGGGGCCAGCCCCACTGCGCTGGAGCTCCGCCCTAGGAGTCCTTCTTGCCGCCCCCCACCGGCCTCGGAGGGCAGAAACGCTGCCTGGAAAGCACCTTTTCATAACTTCTGGGTCCTGCCAGCTGCCCATCCCCAAGAGCAGTCTTCACCACCCCACCCAGCCCAGCCCCGCCCTACCTACACTACCCCCACTCCTTTTGCAGTCAGCTATAACCACGTCACCTATCAAAGGCAGCCGGGGGATTCGAACACCTGCTGTCCAGGCACCTGGACCTGAACAGCCAGGAACGTCCCAGCCCCAGAGGCAAGGGACTAGGCATGAGGCTTGCTGGGGAGGGGTCCTCAGCACCCCCTGAGCTTAACAGTCTCCAACCTGTAGGAGGAGGTACTGGGAGGAACAGGGTCGGCCTGCTGAGGCCTGGGACACCACTGAAGAAACAACCACACAGAGAGAAAAAAAAAAGAGCTTTATTGATCCCTCCAAGGGATTAATGCCAAGAAACCAATGGTCCCCATGTCCCCCACCCCTGGGGGACCCACAGAACAGTGCAGGGCAAGGCATGGCCCCTCCAGTTCGTTGAACTTCCAACCCCTGGAGCCCCCGCACTCAAACTAAAATTGGCGGTCCCGTCCTTGAGGAAACAGTGACCTGGGCCAGGCCCAGGACTCTGAGACACCACAGCTCTGCAGGGACCAGGGCTGCGAGCCACCGGAGCACGTGGGGTCTACCTTCCAGCCCCTGGCCCTGATGGAGGGGCCGGCTGAGCCGCAGCCCCAGAAGTGCACCACCTCCCCGCCAGGTCAGACACAAGGAAGGGTCCGGGTGCCCAAGGGCCCAGAAAGGGCTGCAGGGTCAGGGGCTGGAGTGTCTCAAGCTGAGAGGGGCCTGGGCACCAGGGTCTCCCTAGGAATCAGAGCAGAACCTGAGGTGGCGGCGTCCAAGGCTGAGGTCCCAGGCTGGGGACTACTTGTCAATGAGCCCGCCCTCCTTGAGCTTGAAGTAGAAGAACTTCTCCAGGGCGCTGGCGCAGCGGCAGTACTCGCTGTCGGGGGGGTTGTACTCGCGGCAGTTGGCGATGACCCGCTGCAGGTCAGCCACAAAGAGCTTGCGCGTCACGTAGTAACGGCTCCGCAGCCGCTCTGTCATGGTCTTCAGGTCTGGGGCAGCGGAACACAGGGCATGTCTTTGGGAGGCCGAAGAGAGTGGGTCGCGGGGCCGTGTGGCCCCGTGAGGGCAGGACCAGGAGTAGACATGTGGGCAGAAGTGGAAGGAAGGGGCAGGGTGGGCATCCTCACCGATGGGGAAGCGGATGACCTCGTAGTAGTCAGGGGCCTCCGACTTCTTCACGGGCTCCATGAAGGGCCAGGCACTGGGGTGTGACTGGAGAGAAGAGACAGGCTGAGGCCAGGCCCGCTGTGCACCGTGCCCAGCTCGTGACGGCCACCCACCCCACGCCGGGTCACGAAGCCACAGCCACCAGCACAGGGACCCCCAGAAGGGAGCCTGTTCTCCCCACCTTGATCTGGGCCAGCAGGTTTTTGAGGGTTGTGTAGAGCTGGTCAGGGTCCTTCAGCTCCTTCCTGGGGTGACAGATGCCAAGTGTGAGACCCCCAGTCCCTCTGCTCCCCCTGCCCCCACGCCCTCTCCCTCCCAACAACACTCACCCCTTCTCTTTCCCCAGTGGTTTCCAGCCTGTCTCTCCTGCGAAGCGGGAGTGCAAAGACCATCCCTAAGAATGCCTGTCTGCACTCCAGGCAGCGTGCCGCCCCCGCCCGGCCCCCAAGAGCCCCGCTCACGAATGCCTGGGACACTCTCCACGGGGATCTGCCTCACACCCTCCTTGAAGCAGCTGAGCCCGGGGTAGACCTTTCGGATCTGGGCCTGTTTGCGCTCGATCAGCTTCTTGATGATCTGAGGAAGGACGGGTGTGAGGGGCCGACCCCAGCCCCGAAAACTGCCCTCCCAGAACCTCAGCGAGAGCCCCCGCCCCTGAATCCAGGCGCTGCTCCTCCTAACGTTCCCATGAGGCAGAGCGAGAACCGACCCTGGCCCCACCTCCCATATGCACACGCACGGACGTGCAACACACATCCACACATGTGCTCCCCCCTGCACACACACGCACGCACACCCGCAGAAAGCCCCGTGGAAGAGTGCGCACACACAACCTCCTTCTGCTTCTTGATGATGTGGGAGAGCTCCGTGTAGGGGATGCGGGGGTTCAGCTCGCACTCCATCAGCGTTGCCCCCTCGTAGTCCTTGATGTAGCCCAGGTAGCGACTCTTGGGCACCTTGATGTCCTTGGAGAAGCCCTAGGGAGTGGGAGTCACGGCCCATTCCATCAGTGAGACTCTTCCAACCGCAACAGCCCCTCCCCAGGAGCGCCTGAGGGGGCATGTGTGGTGTGTGTGCCCTCCCCAGTTCCTGAATCCCCCCATGCCCGGCAGTCTCCGGCACGGTGCTCTGCACTTTGAAGGCTGTGTGTCCCTGGGAGGATTCTAGGTCAGCTGCCCCTCCAACTCGCCCTTAAGAGCCCCCCAATTCTGCTGGCTGCCTTACTGCCCTGCGGGACCCTAGTTACTGGGACAGCAGAAAGGGGGAGAAAGACAGGGAGCTAGGATGTCCCTGCAGATACTGGATGGAACAAGGGACCTGAAGGGACTCCCAGTCCACCCATACCAGGGGGCTAGACGGAATGACTCCCCCTCAAGCAGCAGGCAAGTGCGGGGTGGGGTGGGGTGGGGTGAGGCGAGGCTCACCTGCTTTTTGAAGTAGCCGATAGCATACTCGTCAGCGTAGGTGAGGAAGTAGAGGATGTTGTGTTTGATGTGATACTCCTTCAAGTGGTTCATCAGGTGAGTCCCATAGCCCTGCACAGGAGGGGGCGGGCTTGGTGCTGGGCGGGTCTCAGGAGCCCCGGGAGGAGGCAGCGCATTGGAGAGGGGGCGGGGAGCCAGGGGAGCCAGGCAGGCAGGAGCGGGGAGGCGGCCAGCGGAGGAGTGGGGTTCAGAAGGAGGAAACTGAACTTCTAAGCACTTGCTCTGCGTCAGGTGTGGTGCTTGGCACTTTACAGGTCGAGTCTTAGGCCAAGTCACGAGGCAGGTGCTGCTGCCAACTCACAGAAGGTAAAACGGAAACTCAACTACGCGAGGAAATGAGTCCCAGGTCGGGCAGCCAGCCCCTGCAGGGCTGGGGTCCAAACCCAGCCAGGAAGCAGCCGTCCACAGGCCACTGGTTCCTGGGCCTCGGGCCTCAGAACTGAGAGGGGGAATATCGAGGGCCCTGCCTGTGGCAGCGTGTGAGCCCTGAAGAGACACTCCCTCCCAACAGTCAGGACCAAGGAGGTGCCATGGAGAACCAGGGGTGCTACCAGTGAGTCTGTTGTGACAATACAAGGATAGAAACCACACCTATCACCCACCACGGGGCTACCGTAAAAATGACTGATGCTCCAATGTATGTAAAGGTTCTTGTGATGAAAGAAATTCAGTTTCATTTAAACCTGTTACTGCTTCTCGGAGTCCATTTGTCAACAGGTGTTTTCTCAATCCACTGCTCAGAATACCAGTGCCACCTTGTGGGGGAGTGCGGAACTGCCTCACCACTGAAAGAAGGGCTGGGGACTGTGGCATCACCACAGCCTCTGCTCCGACCCCACCAAACTCAGTCGCAGGAGGTGGGATGGGGCAGGGGCTGGGGCATGTACTCACCTTGACCTGCTCATTTGAGGTGACAGCACAGAAGACAATCTCTGTGAAGCCCTGGGTGGGGAACATGCGGAAGCAGATCCCACCAATGACCCGCCCGTCCTTGATCAAGGCCAGAGTCTTGTGCTTCCTGAGGGGAGAGGGGACAGGTCACAGTCCCTACCTGTCCCCCAAGTGCTCTCCAGGTCCCCACGGCCCTGGGCGCCTAAGTTGTATTCAGGGCTGGGAACTGAGAAAGAATTCCCAGAGGTTGAAGAAAGGAACCTAGGAGCCCTGGCTGGTGTAGCTCAGTGGATTGAGCACGGGCTGCGAACCAAAGGTTTGATCCCCAGTCAGGGCACATGCCTGCGTTGCAGGCCATGTCCCCAGCGGGGGCCATGTGAAAAGCAACCACACATTGATGTTTCTCTCTCTTTGCTGCTCCATTCCCCTCTCTAAAAATAAAATTCAAAAAAAAAGAAAGGAACCTAGGGAGGGGTGTGGAGGCCGAGGACAGGCACTGGATGTGGCGCCTTGGGGCTGGGGGTCTTCTCGGGACTCACGGGTCAAAGACGAGGCGGGCGATATACTCCTTGGGCATTCGAGGCAGCTGATGGGAGAAGACATTCTGCAGCCCCACGAGCCAGAGCAACACCCGCCGGTTGGCCTTGGGGGTCAGCGAGTTGCCAATGACGTGGAACTCGATGATGCCACGGCGCTCCTCCAGGCGGGCTGTCTCGTCCCGGGCCGCATTGGCCGACAGCAGGCTGGTCTGCGCACCAGAGAAGGGCGGTGGGTCAGGGCCACAGGCCCACGAGGGCGCCCTACCCCTGCGGGCCAGGCCGCCTACCTCGGGCCCTAGCATGGCAGCAGGGTCCGTGATGGTGAGCATGACCTCGTTGACCAGCTCCATGGGGATGTCGCCCATCACGCGGAGCCGCTTGGCATCCTCCAAGGTCAGGTTCTCTGGGAGCTTCCTCTTCTCACCTGCTGGGGAGGTGGGCAAGGTCTTCCAGGGGCAGCCAGAGAGGTTGGGGGAGGGGTGAGTGAAGGTCAGGGGTCAGGGATCAAGTACACACCTGGCATGGGCTCAGCACCTCCGGAATCTAGACTCAAGGCATTGTTGCTGGCCCCACCCATGGTGGGGCTGAAGATGGGGGCACTGGGAACAACGGCTGCGCTGACTGTAGCTGCGAGAGGGAGACGGATCCGGATGGGGGTGGCAGGGGTCAAAGGTATTAGTGGGTCCCAAAAAGGGGCCTGGACCCTCCAAGCCCCAGGGGAGCCCTCCGGCATTTCTCCACTGCAGCCACTCACAGCCGCTCTTCCACAGGGCGGGGGGCCGGGGCTCAGCCAGGAAGGCCGAGCAGAGACCCTGCAGAACCTGCTGTGGCACATACCTGGCCGGGGCACCAGCTGGGTCCCCTCTGCGGGCGGCATGGTGAAGCCTGACTCCCAGATCGGAGAGTTTGCCCCGTAGATCTCCTCCTCCAGCATGGACAGGAACCTGTGGGAGGGTACGGTCTGTCCACAGTTCCGCCCAGCCAAGGGAGCAGCCTGGGCCAGACACCAGGGGGCTGCGGAAGGTCAAAGAGACAGAGCCTCCTCCTCTCAGGGAACCCAGGAACCTACAGCAGAGACGGCCTGTGCCTTCAGACTAGGGGGAGGTATAGCCCCCCACTTCCTGGGAGACCCTAGCTGAAGGTAGGAGGACAGGGCGTAGCCAGGGCAGAGACCAGAGGCGCAGTTTGCCATAATGTACAGAACGCGGAGGCAGGGTCCGAACCGATGCCACGCTGTACTGTGTGGCCAGGTAGGGCACCAAGTCACCCTGGGCCGCAGTATCAAAATGGGACTCCGATGTCAACCCCCTCCTGCCGCCTGATTCCCAGAGGGTGGCAGAAGGGACACTGGAGGGCCTGGATTAGTCAGTAAAGGCTTCCTGAAATGGGCCACTGTGAGCAGGTTTAAAATGAGAGGTGGGAGAGGCAGAAGAGAGGAAAACCTTTCAGAAAGAGCTACAAGAACAGAAATTGGTCTCCTCTCAAGTGTAAGCTCTGGTTTCTCTCGGAATGCCACAGTTGGAAGGGTCCTGAGGCCGTGTCCAGGCCCCGTGGGAACAAATGGGTAACGTCTACCCGGGCTGCGGGCAGCGGCAGTGCTGGTGCTGGGGCCATGCACCTGCCTTCCTCTGACTACTGCAAAAGGCAAATGCGAGCACGTTGCATCTGGGCCTACGGGCAAGTCTGCCCAGATCCCAGAAGGCTCACGGAGGGAGGGGGCAGGACCAATCTAGAAAGCCTTCCTGGAAAAAGGGAGATAACAGGGATGATGTGAACTTGGGGCAAAACCCCAATAGGCCAGAAGGATCCTTACTTGGGGAAGTGTGTGAGAATGAGGGTCCTCTTTTCGGGTACCAGCTTGTCCTTCTCCACCCGGAACTTCTCCAGCAGCTGCCGCCGGGTGACAGTGAAGATCGAGCGGAGAAGGCTTCGCCCAAAGACATGAGTGGTCTCGTATCGGGGGAGGCTATCGCAGCTCTGGGGCACATGGCAGTAACAGAGCCACCTGCGGAGAGCGAGGAGGTGGTGAGAGTGGAAATCATCGAGCCCTTAGGCTTCTCCCCATGCTGTCCCTGGCTGGGCCTACCTGGTGTAATTGACCTTGTAGGTAGCCACGTCCTCCGCCTGAGACCTCTGCCGAAACTGGGCCGGCGTTTCAAGCTTCCAGTAGTTAAGGCAGAGCAAGAACATCTTTGAGAGCTCGAACATGGTCTGCCGCTCCCGGGGAGCCAGATGACTGAACTTGTATTGCACGAAGTTTAGCACACCCTGCAAAGGGGTGGGTGGGGGACAAAACCAGGAAGGAAGTGTGGGCAGCCCGCATGGGCTTCTTGTCCAAAACTAGGGGCTTCCTGAAGGCAGGGGCAAGGCTCTCCTCGCATTCTGAGGCTCTCTGTGAAGAGAAACTATGCCTGCTCCCTACCTTTGTGCACACCCTCAGGTTAGCACGAAACACCCTCCCTTGTGGAACCTCTCCCCTGTTGCAGCTTGAGGAGGATGGAGAACACGAGCTCCTCATTCCTCCAAGATACTCCCAGTGGCCCCGCCCCCTTCTTCATCCCACCTGCTCAATATTAGGCTTCTCAAATGGAGGGCTGCCCAGAGACCCCTCTACCACGGGCCGGGTCATCTGCAGGATGCATTTCCGAAGGAGCTGGACGAAGAGGGAGAGGGGGGGTAAAGGTGAGCGGAGAACAGAGCTGCCGCCACCAGTGTCCACAACTCTGTTCACTCCCTTTCACTCGCAGGAAGCTCACCTTGAAGAGGTAGAAATAGACCTGCTTAGTGTCCGTGTCCTCCTCCTTGTGAACAGACATGAACAGATTCTCCACATCCACCACCATCCCCAGCAGCCGGTTAATTTCATCCTCTGACACATTCTCCAGGTGGGACACATGGTCAGCTGCAAAAAGACCAGGTGGTAGAGTTGGGAAGAATGGAGAGAAGAGGTCAACAGGACTTCGTCGCCAGCCACGATACACCCTCAGTCCCTCCAGCCACTGTGAACAGCAACAGGGCTGACTACTCCTTTGTCAGCCCTTGGGTGGCCCCTTGTATCTTCTGTATTGGCAGACTTCCTTTCTCCTCCCTTGGGGCATACCCTGCAGGCAGCCTTCTAAGGAGGGATTGGGGTACCCTCTGAAGAGAGAAGGCATCTTTGGTTTTTAAGAAGCTCTGTGGCCCTTAAGTCATCCTGTCCAAGTAGAAGCCAGCACCTGCTTCTCCCCTGCCCCCAGCTCCAAGGGCACTACCTGCCTTACCCAAGGGGTGCTCACAGCTGCGGCACAGCTCACTGAGGTTGGCAGCTGGCTGCTGCAGGTCCATGCGAGGTGCAGTGGGGGGCTTGGGGTTTTTCCAGCCATTGCACTTGCAGGTTTCATTAGCCTGGAGGCAGAAGGATCAGTCAAAAACCCTGTCCTTACCCCAGGGACGGAGAGCAACGCTCCCCAGCCAGAGTTTTGCTCCCATTTCCACCCGAGCCCTAGGATGTCCCAAGCCCCGCCCCCTCTCACCCCAGGCCCCGCCCCCACCTTGCAAGCCGAGAAGACCCCTAGCTTCTCAAGCTTCTTGGCGCGCGGCAGTCCCCGGACTTGCGCCTTCCTCTGGCTGGCACGCTGCTGCTGGCTCAGGCCAGGTCGAGCCGGATCCCCCCCGCTCCCGGTTCCCCCACTTCCTACCCCGGGTCCCCCCGTCCCGGTGCTCCCGGCAGGGGCTGCAGCTGGGGTGGGAGCTGGTGCCGGAGTGGGAGCCGGGGTCGGCGCCGAGGCCGGGCTAGGGGTGGGAGTCGGAGTTGGGGCAGGGGCTGGGGACTGAAGGGGACGGAGTTGCGCGGCCGGGGCTGGGGTCGAGGCCTGGGAAGGCTCCGCCATGGCCTCCCCCGCAGCGGAGCGCGGCGCGGCGCGGCGCTCCCTGCCCTAGGGCCGCATGGGCAACGGGCGCTCATTGCGCAGGCGTCACTGCCCTGAAGCATGATGGGAGTTGTAGTCTTCCAGCGCTGCTCCCTTTGCCTACGCCTTCCAGACTTTTCTATCCTGTCCTAGTCCCAGACAGGTGAATGAGGCCCGAGGCAACCCCTCGGATTGATTCTTCCTTTTAGTCTCTCTTGAAGGCTTTCAGAATAGTCGGGATTGCTGTCCTCTTGGGGATAAGGAGAGGCATCCTAGAAAACAGGCGTCTGATTGTGGGACTTACGGGCTGTGCCATCCTGCCAAACCTCGAGCGTGGAAGGGCAGGCCTGGGGCAGAGTTGGCTTCCTGGCACAGCTCCCTCCCATCCTTACCCTGTCCCACATGTTTCGGGAGGCAGAATTACAGCTACAGAGATTAAGCAGCAACAGTTTTAGTCCTTGACCTGTGAAGTAGTTAATTATGCAAATGTGTTCTCTTTGGGATTAATTCAACTCTACCCTTCTTGTGCACTTTTCTGTAGGTCCGCTTAATACTTCCACAAAAAGAGTTTATTATAAAAGTACTGAGCACCAGAGGCTTGGCCGTGGTCACGAACAAGGCTACCAAAGGGGGGATGAAGTAGAGGCAGAGGAGGGTAGGAGCCTTTGCCTGTGTATGCAAACGACTCTCCCTTCAACACCACGGCCACCTTGAGGGCTGAGCTGGTGTCTTAATCTTTGCGGTCCCTGAGCTCAGCCTGCGCCTGCAGCACAGTAGGCCCGAGAAGGATGAGTGAAGCCAGGAAGATGTGTCCACCTTCCCGTTCCCAAAGTGTCACAAATTTGTGCCCTCATAGAGAAAAGACAGGACGTTCTGATTATGGGTTATCCTGTGTTTGGTTGGACTCCAACGGCTCTGTTCGGGGAGCAGTCCTTCTTGTCCCCAGGCCCGATTCTTGGAAGGGGAAGAGCCCGGATGGCTCAGTGTCATTTCCACTCTGCACTGGTAACCTCTGGCCTTTAGCATACCCAGTGGGCCCTCTGGTGGAGTTGGGGCAGAACCCAGGATAAAAGCAGCCACGGGTGTGCCAGGGCAAACGACAACCTGACCCACGGGGGTAGGACGTGCATAGTTGACCTTGAACTCTGACTCTGCCAAAGCAAAGGGAGCCTCGATGAACACAGCGGAGCTGCTAAGCAGGAGCGGGGCGGGGTGGGGCGCAGGAGGAACCTCCTTTCTCGTGTTCCGCCCCTGAGCGCGAGCGCTGAGCGCTGTACTAAAAGCCGCGTGCCCTTGGACAGCAGTTGCTCACTTGGATGCAGCGGGTCGGTAGCGGTCTCCCCAACGGGAGCCAGGTGGCGTCCCGGAGCCCCAGCGCAGCCCTTGCAGAACAGAACCGGGTGGCCACACTGCCGGTGCGGCTGCTCAGAGATGATGTGGCAGCTATGCGGGACAATGTCCACGCGGAGAATGGTTTCCAGATGAAGGTGAATGCCCACGGCTTCAGCCCCGAGGAGTTGGTGGTACAAGTGGACGGCCAATGCCTGAAGGTGACCGGCCAGCGGCAAACGGAGAGCTACAGCCTGGATGGAGGTGCCTACCGTTTGGCGCATACGGTGCACCGCCAAATGCTGCTCCCGCCAGACCTGGATCCCACCGCCATGACCTGCTGCCTGACCCCCTCAGGCCATCTGTGTGTCCGGGGCCAGTGCCGGCCGCTGCCTCCCCCTGAAGCCCCAACAGGACAGTCCTCCAGACACAGGAGTCGCGGCTCTAAGAAGGGTCCCAACCCAGCCTGACCCAATAAACCACCATAGTGAGCAGAAAAGCCTTAAGTGTCCGCGGTCTTTTCTCAGAATTGGGGTCAGAGCTGGAAAGGCACGTCAAGGTGGTGGTCAACTAGAAATCAGGCCTCTGTGGTCCTGGGAGAAGCTGGGGCCGAGGGTGAGGGGTTAGAGAGCGGAGCGGCGCTACTAAGCTCAGCTCCGCTGGGACCCACAGTCCAGGCCCCGGCTGCTGAGAGCAGCGGCGCCAGCAGGGCGCAGCAGAGAGCCGGAAGGGCCTGAGAAGTACCTGGTTCCAGAACCAGCCGAGTGCCCACTAGAGACCAGGGATTGGATGCCTTGAACCTGGTGTGAGGCTGCTCATTGGTGCTTCTTCCTCTTCAGGAAGAGGGTGAGGGGATCCAGCCCCTCACAGTCCTGATACAGACTAACCAAAACCGCCGAAGAGCGTGTTTCTGGTGTTTCAGAGACCAACCTTTTTTTTCGTGTTGATTTTGAGCCCAACTTTTCAAATCCAGACTGCATATCACCCCATATGACCTAGAGGTGATGGGGGAGCAGAACCCCCAACTTCAAACTTGGTGAGATTCGGTTCCAGGTCACATCCAACCCCTGTGCCATCAGCCCTGGAGGTAAGGGACCCCCCTCTCGTTACCATGGCCACCAGCATCCCCTCCCTTGGGGGGTGGGTAGCTTTCGCCTCACAATATTCAGTGGTCCACTGGAAATTAACTTGAAGTAAGCTAGAGAGGATACAGTCTGCCAGAGAAAGACAAGACAGACAAGCAGGAGGTGGATCCATCGGCTGACTATATTGACAAGATACTGATTGGTTACATGTTGAAGAAAACATACAATACAAAATACAGAAAAAGTTGGTTCCATTCCCTCCCACTCCCCCCCTCACCCACCCACCCCCAAATACTCATCATCGTGATTTGGTCAGAACAGGGCTCAGAGCCAGAGGTCAGGGTGACCAAGGATGAGGGGTGTAGGGTGGACTGTGGGCAGTGGGTTCGTGGCTGTCACAATAATGCTGTGGTCGCTCTCCCGGCTGAGAGTTAGGGGTGAGGGGGGACTGCAGCCTGGTGCCAGCCAGCCAGCCAGCCAAGGGAAGGGCTGCTTCTCCCTTCCCGAGTCCCTAGGGCCTGCCCCATGGCCCAGAACCAAGCACACTTCACACACGGTAAGGATATGGATGCTCTTGCGCGTCTGCTCATCAGCAAGAGAAGAGGGTAACTGCTCCAACCCCTGCCTCCCCAGATACAAGGGAGGGGGCAGCAGGGGCACGTGGCCACAACCAGCAAAGGGCAAGTGGGAGAGCAGTGGGAGAGCAGTACAAAGGGCAGGAAGTGGGAAGAGATGATCATATATATTAAAAAAGTGACTTAAGACTTAAAATTGCATTAGTATTTGTACAGAAAGGTGCAGGTGGAATAACTCACTCCGGCCTATGAACAAAATTAGATGGAGAAATCATGGTGGACCCCTCCCCCTGCCCCCCCTCCCCCCAGTGGCGGCCCAAGTAGTTAAGTGCGATTGGTTAGAGTGGATTCCAGTCGGGCTGTTCAGGCGGAGGAGGTGGGGGCAGTGGGCAGGCAAGGGGGGCTCAGTTGCCGCAGCACTGGCTCCTGCTGGCTGGGCTGTTCTCCTGGAGGTCCACGCCTCGGTTCCGGCCCGGAGCACCAGTTGCATTCTGGGGCTCATTCTTGGGGAGCTTCTTAGCTGTTTGGGAGAGGAGGGAAAGATGTGTTTGTGGGGACACTCTAATACTGTCTCCCAAGTCCAGGTGAATGGAATCCGGCCTTCACCACCCCATCAGTAATACTGAGGGTTTCACTTCTGTGTGCCAGGTGCATTCTGAGCATTTCAGGAAACTGAGGCAGAGAGAGGCTAAATGACCTACTCAGGATCGGAGTTAATAAGGCAGGACGACTTCAGAACCAAATGGGCTAAAAAAAATCCTGAGAAATGGGTAGGGTGGTGATGTCGGGTTTTAGGTGGATGGCAAGCTAAGAAGTCAGGAAGTGGAATGTTGAGACCCTGACCCAGGCTTTAGAACTTCCGGGGCGAACTAGCTCCATCTGGGAGTCAGATAAAGAAGAAAGCGATTTTGTCAGAATATTGAAAAGGGTGAAAGGCCTGTTGGTGAAGGGACCCCACAGACGCACTGCGGAGCAGCAGGCAAGTGCTATGCGCCGCTGGGGGAAGCGGGGGCGAGGCGGCTCACCTATAGCCATGAAAATCTCGTTCACGTTCATCGCGGTCTTTGCTGATGTCTCCATGAACAGCAAACTGTTGTCGTCTGCATAGGCTTGTGCTTCCTGATTTGGACGGAGGTGAGAAAGTGGGTGGGAGGGAAATGTCGGCAGTTGGCAGGGGCTGGGGCCCAGAATAAAAAAATCTCCCCTGATGGCAGTGCCTTATTCATGGCAGAGACAATTCCCGGGTTTCCGGGCCTACGGCTCTCCCCCAGGGGTTCCTCTGAGACGCCTACAGCACGCGCCCTGCTCCCCGAGTCAGGTGCGGCCCCTCTCAGCTCACGGACATCGGCAGAGGTTTTACGCAGGTGCCCCTAAGTCCCTTCTGCCTTCTTGCTCTTCAAGACCACTCGGCTGGGAATTACTTCTAGAAAACCAGCCTACGGATACAGCTGCACGTTGGCCGCGAGCACGGAAGTTGTGTGCCCGTGACAGCAACTCTGTTTCCACTCTCTGCTATTATAGACCACCTCAAAGTCCACCAGTCAAGGACTGGGCAAAAAATACATGAATAAACATGCAGGATGTGAAACACACTCCCTTCTAGTAAAGAAGGGGACCCATTGGCATGCACATATTTCTGGAAAGAGGAGAAACTAAGGAACTCGGGGGAAGAGAGACTGACTTTCTACGGTTAGAGGCTTAATTCTATAGGCCTAATCGTACTATTTAAACTTTACTGTGTGCACGTATTACATGAAAAGAAGTATTTCCTTTTTGGTAAGTCTCATGAAAAAGTTTACAGAAACAATAAGCAGAAGCTTCAGGTATCTGTGTGCGCACACCCGCTGCTGCCACGAGACAAGGAGAGGTGACTCCTTCCGGCAGGAGAGGGTGGAAGACGACACCAGTGCCCCTGCCGCCTCCCCAGGAGGCCCTTCCTGAGGTCCCCGAGCGGCCTGAGCACGGCCCAGGGCGGCCGGCCTCCTCCTTCCCCGGTCCTGTCCGTCCCCCACACCTGGAACTCCACGGCTCTCTTGACGGCCAGGTCCGCCTTGTTACCCGCAAGCGCGATGACAATGTTGGGGCTGGCCTGCCTCTGTAACTCCTTCACCCAGTTCTTGGCCCGTGCAAACGTGTCCTGGGGAGACAGGGCCGGAATGTCAAAGGGACAGAGAAGGCATCCTGCCCAAGGCCGCTCACTAGAGAAGCTCCAGCCGGCAGGGCCGAGCTGTCTAAGGCACGGCCAGCAGGGCGTTCTGGTGAGACACCCCCGCATGGCAGAGGAGACCTGCCCACACCCCATCCAGGGCCCAGGGTCGAGGAGTAAGGGAAGCTCTTTACTGTGTTGGTGATGTCATAGACCACGATGGCGGCCTGCGCCCCCCGGTAGTACATGGGGGCCAGGCTGTGATACCGCTCCTGGCCAGCCGTGTCCCAGATCTCAAACTTGACCGTCGTGTCGTCCAAGCAGACGGTCTGTGTGAGGAAGGCCGCTGTAAGGGGGAAGGTGGCGTTACCAGGCAAGGAAGGGCTCAAGAAGCCGCCCCATGCATCTCCACTGCTGCATCCGGCTCCGGCGCTCAGAAGCCTTCTCCTGAGACGGGCACAGAGAGAAGCGCCCGACACGGCCGCCAAAGCAGGCCTAGGCAGGACAGGCGAAGTCTGCATTTTCATGCGTGTGTGCAGGGAGCTTCGGAGTGCACACGTTTTTGGGCCCACCCTTGGCAGGGTCGGGGAAGGGACGCCTGCATGCGCCTGCGCCGTCTCAGGAGCCCTCTCTGAGGAGGAGCACAAGGGGCCAGAGAAGGCAAGCCCCAGGGAGCCTGGCTGTGCGCTCAGATGGGTGGGCCCACCTGCCCTCTTCCTCCTCCTCTCTCCCCTCAGGGAGAACAGTCCAGCTGGAAGCCTCCCTGGTCCCTCGGCTAGCTCCAGCACAGGGGTGTTGCTGGCCTTCTGTTTCCTGAGGACGCTGTCACAGACTCAGCTATGCTGGGGACGCCAGAAGTACACACTGTCCCACTGCCAGGAGGAGGCTGGGTGGCCAGCTTCCCAACCGCCTCCGCTGCCCCCAGGCACAGTGGCTAGCCACAGTTGGCCATTTCTGATCGGCCACCCTGTGGCCTGACCCTCGGGAAACACAGTGACCCTATCTTTGGCCGGAGGAGGTGAGGGAACGGGTAGCACCTGCACGTGGGCTTCACGGAGGAGGCCCGGAGCCCGGCATGCAGGCGGGGGTCCCCTGTGCCCCAGGACCCAGTGGAGGGTCGCAGAGAGCTCTGCTTGTGGAAGTCTGCTCCCCTGTCTGCCGGCCCCTCCCTGAGGACACGGGGCCCTGCCTCACTTCCCCTCCCTGGCTCCTGACTCGAGTGCTGAGGAGGCAGCAGCAGACTGCTGACATGGCCCGTTTTGTTTCCAGCTGCCTGGAAACCTCCTACCAACCAGGAGGGTAGAGAGAAGATGACTCGAACCCAAGGTCGGCCCTGGCCCCTCAAGGTTTATATTGGCTACAAAGGCGGGAGGCTGAGTCCAGAGCTTTCCATCCTAAGTGCTGACCACTGGGAAATCAACGACAGGCTCTGAGCTCAAGAAAGGGTAAAGGTCACCTTCAGCAGTGCCAGCTCACTCACCACCCATTTCCCCATTCTGGGAAGTGGGAGCGGGCAGGGCAGACGCGTGGCCTGGCACCGTAAGAAGGACGTGCAGGCGTCCAGAGCCAGCCCCCCTGCTTCGCAGCGGCTGGGTCAGTGGAAGGGTCCTCACTGACGCCGCACAAATAAGGAGGCAGAACCGGGAGGGGAAGCCTGCTCTGCCCCCCAGCTGGTTCTCTCTAGAAGCTCCTTGGACTCTGGCACGGAGAGCAGCTGTGGGGTTTGACTCCAGGGCCCCCGTGAGGAGAGGGGCTGCTGCTCTGGGTGGATTTAGTCCCTCCGGGCAGGCAGCTCCCTTCCACTCAATGCCAAGGCATGCCTCTGGCCTTCCCGAGGCCGGCCCTGCTCCCCTGTGCCCACTCACCTCCGATTGTGCTCTCCTGGTACTCGTGGAATTGTCCCTTGACGAAGCGGAGGACGAGGCTGGATTTGCCTACCGCAGACTCCCCCAGCAGGACCAGCTTAAACTGGCAGATCTTGTTCCCGGCAGCTGGTCCGTTGGGTCGCGCCGCACCTCCCCGACCCGCCATGGCCCGTCCCGCTGCAGTGCTACCAGTGAGCGCGAGGGCAGGGGCCGGCGCTACGCAAAGAGGCACTTAGTGGGGAGGGGCCCTCCAACTGCAAGTGAGAAACCAGAAGTACCGGGTTAGTCCAGAGACGGCTGTGCAGCGAGCCCTCCCTAACTCCCAGGTCTCTCCCTCTGCCCTCCCTGACGACCTGGCTGACAGCCGCCCCTCCCCCCCAGGAAGTGAGGCGAAGGGAAAAGGGGTCTCCCAACTTCAGGCTCCCACTCTGAGAAAACCCAAATGTGTACATGCACACACAGATAAACACGCACAGGACAGGACAGCCTGGTGACAGTGGAGTCCACAGGCTCCTTGGGGCACCGAAAAGCCGCCCAGGGAGACAGCAGGATCTAGGTCAGCCAACAGTGAACTTGCAGCCTGGCAGCTGCACTCCCAGCCCACCTCTGTGTAAAGCCCAGGGAGTCCCCGGAGGAAGCTGGGCAGGCAAGGTGCTCGACCAACCTCGCGTGCACAGGCACACAGGGGCCTGCACCGGCCAGCGCAAGGCGTTGTCAGAACTGCCGTTTTGTCCTGCTGTCTCCAGAAGGACTGACCGATTTTCTCAGTTCGAGACTGGCCCGGGCACCAGGACCAAAGCCTCATCCTGAGCTGCTTCCCTGGGCTCTCTCATTTTTATGGGCCAGAAGTCTCACACACATTAAAAAACAAAACACACACACAAAACCAAACACACACCAGCGGATGCCAAGTTTCCCTCTTAAATAAAGACCTCAGTTCCATTCTCTGCTGGAGGAGGCAGAGAGTGACCCGGCGGAGGGACAAGCGGGAGGAGGTGTGGGAGGGCAGAGACAAACACCAGGCACCAAGACCTGTGCCCCCAGCAGCTGGGGGTCAGGCACTGACATCTCGGTCACTCAGCTGGTGACAGCTCTGGGGTGCCAACCTTTTTTTTTTTTTTAAGTTTTGGAACTGCAGAGGAATGAGCAGCCTATCTTCAGAAGCCTCTAGAAGACTTAAGTTAAAAGCTATCAGGACACACGCGGAGTGCTTTACGAACGAGGACTGGGAGGAGGTCCCGTGTCGTGAACACTGCAGAGTCTGCATGAAGGTGGAGAGGGAAGATTTGGATCAGACCACCCTTTGCAGAGAGGAGTCTTGGCAGGACGGGTCTCTGGAACAGGGCCCCAGGGACATTCCTGACCTG